>CM076082.1:32922500-33150000 GCA_038088235.1 Zacco platypus | reverse complement strand
ACACTGGACTTGGACCACAGGGACTTTTGAACATGTTTGGTATGCACTACATACTTAAGTATTTAAACTTAAGTAGAATGCTATTATTTAATTCTGAACAGTCCCATCCAAACGTTCTTTGTAAGGAACCATTACAAACAGTCCTCAAAATCCATTTCTCAAATAAATTTTAAATTGCTTTAAAAGTCCCTTCGAAATTACAGTTGCAAACTAAAATAATGTCTCCATTGGACTGGTAAGTTGGCTTTAAAATAATTTTTGAATTACCAATGTTTTCAACCCCTTACACCCTTTAAACATTAGAAGCTCCTACTTTGGAACTTCTGAATGCAATGTGCAAAATGATTTACTGATTTAAGAGAGTTTGACTTGAGCTAGAACTAAACTATGCTTGAATGTAGATGTCCAAGAGCAGAAAGCAGTTCCTCTGATTTAGGCATAGCGAAAATGGAATGTTCTACATATAACATCCCTAGTAAAATTTTATAACGTGATCATTATCCCAAATTTTATGAGCAGCATTTTAAAAATGTATCAGCGTTTGATGGAATCACATTCTAGGCTTTACAAGTTTGGTTTCATATGGCAGACACATGGATATAAATGAAAAATGAGAACGAAAGTCAAACTAGCCAACAGTAAGTACTGAGTAAGACTGAGTACATTAAGACTGTACTGCATGCACTGCAAAAAGCGATTTAATTCATCATATATGTATGTATATGTATGTATATGTGTATATATGTATGTATATATATATTTATATATGTATATGTATATATAAGTATATGTGTGTGTGTGTGTGTATATATATATATATATATATATATATATATATATATATATATATATATATATATATATATATATATATATATATATGTATGTATATATATATGTATGTATATGTGTGTATATATATATATATATATATATATATATATGTATATATGTATGTATTTATATATGTGTGTGTATATATATATGTATATATGTGTGTGTGAGTGAGTGTGTTTTTTTTTTCTTCACTACGGTTGCTATGCATTGTAGCCAATCTTGATGACAGTTTTCATCTATTTTCTATGTTAACATAAGGACAGCAGAGCTTAGCAGATCTGTATATGAGCAGCCCTGCTGGCATCCCACCTACAAGGACACTACAATGCATACACTGCCATTGCATTGGCAATGTTGCCATAGAAACGCATAGCAAGCCCAAGGTTTACATTATGCATCTTGTTGTGCACTGTCAAGGATTAATATACATTTCTGTCTTCGTACATATAGACTGAGATTGAAAAGAAGGTATAGAGGGTAGCGTTCACCTGTGTGCTGGGGTGTTTTTTGATGCTACGGCAATTTATTAGACTAAAAAACTGTTTAAATCTTTGTCTTGACATTCTCTCATATGCTTTGGGCAGTGTTTTGAATTGCAATGTAAATTCTGCCTACTAGATACAAATGCAGCTGAAGCATGTATTTTCCATGCAGGGCTTTATGCAAGGATGTTGATAGCATGTGCTGTATAAAAACTGCAAGAACTACAAATGTAAATTCCTGATTGCATCATGGAAGTGTAAAATACGTGGAGAGAGTTATCCGTTACCATTCCTATTGGCCTCAATCGCAGTTACCGTACAGTAGTCTGATGGTGGCCCTGGAAGGACGCGGTCTGGATGCTGCCATCTTTACTTATATTGTGAGATATAAATCACAATTACATGTATTTATTTATAAATACCAAGCTTTCATACAGTAGCTACTTTAGAATGGCTGTGAATGGAGAAAAAGTGGTTTATGCTCATTATTGGTGTAGTTACAGCATGTACCAGCAGGGGCTAACGTTATTTTTCAGTGGGAAGTGAATGATTTGACTGTGAATGTGTGAGACATTCAATTCATTAACCACCATAGAAAATGTGAAGAATAACAAAGTGCAGTAAATTGTCAAAAATATTTGCTCTAAAAACCAATATGTTAACGATTATGGTAATAAATTAAGATAATATCAGTTTTCAACATCAAGCAGCATAATAGTCTGTTTTTGAACAGCAAAAATTACTGGAAGGGGCTGACATTGGAAGCCTTGCACATACCAGTTAAAAATTGTTGCTCCTGATCTTATGCTACAAAGGGTGGCTTGCACATGGAAGCAAACAGGTAGAAGCCAAAATCTTTCTCTAATTGAAAGTCTAAGGGATGCTATGGGTGAGCATGCACGTTTTGCTCATCAACATGGCTCCTGTGGGCAGAAATAGATATAGATTGACCTTTTCTGCTCAGCTCCCAACATTACCACAATCTGCCCTTCTCATTACCACGGGAACATTTCACACAGTATTAGACTTAATAAATGACTTTTCCTCTACTCCTCCCTCTCTTCTTATTCCCCGTTCATGCTCCCCTTGCTCTCTCTCTCTTGCTCACTTTTCTGCTCCTGAGCCGATAACCCAGAGTCCCCTGGGGCTTGGCCTCCATAATCACGTCAGTTCACAGCCCTCTTATTTGAGCAGAATTGCTTAATTGGTATGTGTTCTACATAACTGTCGGAGTATTAGACTCACAAATGAAGGTTAGAACCTCGGTGCTTGTAATCGACTGAAAGAAATTGATTTGCGCTCAGACGCTCTACAGGGAGAGAACTTTACGGTTCTCTAAAGAAATGAAGCTTTATAATTGTGTTTTTTTTTTTTTTTCAGTTCCCTCCCCGCTGAGCATTTTTTTTTTTTATTTCATACATTCCCTAAAAACACTGTATTGATATTCAGACAAGTGACAATGGTAACTGAAAATGTTTCTTTGAATTCAGGCAGCGTGTTATTGGTCATCTTGTGTGATCATGATTTTGGGGTAGGTGCCATATGTAATATTCCTAGCCAAGGCTCATTGGAATAATTTGCCTGTGCTGTGACATTTCTGCAAAATGGTATTTCGGGGTATGTTTTGCAACACTTTCAAAGAGAAATGTCCAATGAGTGGTTGTTGTACATATCGCTGCAGTTGGAAAATTAAATGTTTGTGTTGAGTGGTGCTAAAAGGTTAATACTCTATCGAGTTTTAAAATAACGTACCACCTACACTTCACCTAACCGGTAGTGTTAACTAAATGAAACGTGAGATAAAAATACATTTGCTGAAGCAGCCGTGCCATTTAGCTTGCTTTGATAAGTCTTTGAACTCTTTTGTTGTGACTCTTGTTTCACAGGACTCACAAGGATTAAAAGTTTAATATTTCAGAAAAGCTTGGTTATGTGGTGCAAATATCAGAATTGCATTAGCGTACCAATTATGCACTGGTAAACGCATCTTGAGGTCATAACATAGTGCAAGAAACCACACAAAATGAAGTCTTTCCTAACCAATATTCTGTCCCCATAATTATAATTGGTGTAAAAAGAATAGTCGTTGGTGTTTTACTGCCACTATGTTCATTTCAGCTGGAAACTGCAGTTGTTTATTACAATGTTTAGCACAAACATGTGAGCCTAAATTGAATTCTATAGAGATATTTGCCAAAGTGTGTCAGCTAAGTGAATGACATCAAGGTACACAACATTACAACCCACTGAACAGATTGTGCAACTATTCCTCATAGTCTCATTTTCGTTAATGAAAAATGAAATATGTCTATCCTGACAAAGGTCCATAGAGATTCCCTTAAAATGGATTTACAGGGTTTTAGATGACAGCAGCAAGGAAAATTCCCATTGTGTAGTATTAGCATAAGTTCAGTATCTTAACTTGTAGATCATGGCACTAGTGAGACCAAGGTCATGGGTTCGAATACTAGGGAACAAAAAATGCAAAACTGTTCAAATGCATGCAGTAACTAGAATGAACTGGAAGATGCTTTGGATAACAGAAAATCATCAATTTGCTTAGATGTAAGTGTAGTATTGTAAGTAGTTCACTTACTGAGGATTGTTTGTACTTTGATTTTTGTGAATAGTTTGTGCAGGGTTCATGCTTAGTGCTGTAATAAGGAGGTGTGGATTCATTTAGTGTGGGATATTCATTTTGTTTGAGTCATGCTAAATTGGATGAGAGTGATCTGATATTGAGACCCAGCTTCAGTTCACAGAAGTTGAGTTATCAATGGGTATTCTTGTATGAATATTTATAAGATTACACTATTACCATGTTTCCAGACAAGGAACATCTACAGCCTCATTTGGATGTGGGTTAGTGTGAATGATGGGGAAGGTTCTGGAGTGGATTTATTTCATTTCTTTTCTTTTCTTTGTTGAAAAGAACAATAAATCATCGAATTACGAATCGAGAAATGATTCTTTATCGATTCCGAGATTTTTGTCTTCTTCGTCAGCATTTGATTGTATGGTTAAAAACTAGCCTAGAGTGCCATCTGCTGTTAAAAACTAAGCTCAGAATCGGTTCAAGAGAGAATCGCGATACATTCGGAAAAACAAGATGAATCGATTTATTCTCCCAGCCCTAATGTGTGTAAGATCTTTATCTTGAAATCTTTTTCTAGGTCGTGTCTAGTCAAGTTCAAGTTTTCTCAGAAAGAGTGCGCTTTAAAATTATTTCAGGACTAAACTGATTGAAATATATGGTCTGGCACTAAGTCTCAGACTAAAATCATGTTAGCAAACCCACTTGCACTGATCGCTGAATCGTCTTAAGATTGATCCTCATATTCTTCAGTTCACAAAGGCCTGGAGTCAATGTTAATTTTTGTAATGTACATTAGGCTTGTCAGCACACACCAAAGTTTACCTTAAATGAATAGTTCACCCTTCAAAACAGATCTAAAAATGGTCTATATGATGGTCATGCAGGTTTTGTGTTAGTAAACGTTAACAGAACTTTCATTTTTGTGTGAGCTATTTCTGTAAATGACACTCATTGTATCCTTTACTGAAAAAAAAACAATGTTCACATGTTCAACAACTTCATTGTTAATTTTCTGTTGCATGTTAGCTCTGAATGCAAACAAGTTCTTTTTTTATAACTATATATTTGTCATACTGTGTCATAATAATTCATTCTGCCCCAGTTTTGACTCACGTAAACAAAATCCACAGAGTAGATGCTTGGTTATGTCAGCATTCGGAGCATTAGCATGCTAGTGATGACTGATCTTTCCTTGATCTCTTCTAGGATTAGCCAAGCCCTTAGCATTTTAGCTAATCTGGTTGACACCTGTTTTTATTGACATATGAGCTGAGTTTGAACAGTTCCTGCTCCCACAGTCTGATGCGATCTGTTTTCATACCCTCCTTAGTGAATCTTATCTGTTTTGGATGAGCGTTTTGGCAGATCTTTCCTGGAAGACAGATTTATGGGTTTAGCCTTTTGGCTCTAGGCTTCAGTTCTTTTGCATTCCCTCTGTGAAGTTCATGAAGTACAGCCTTCATTATGTTGATGTTGCTAGCCGATTGTAACAATGCGTGCCTATTTATTTCTATACTAAAATGTAGCAAAAAATCTGCCCTGGAATAGACCGTTCCAGAGATGTAGTCTGGATTGGATGGATTATAGTCCATCTCAGCTCTAGGCTTCCAACATATGGTCTGTTGAGCTTTTGAAGCAGTTCAAACAGACAGATATATTAATAAAGGCAATGGACCAGTCTCAAGTTTTTCCAGGCAGTCTGTCTGTTGTAACATTCCATGGCACCCAGTTCATCTCATAATAGCAGTTGTATGTTTCTGTAGAGAAAGATTAAGGGTGCGGCCTGGGAGATAGTTGTCTAAACATAGAGTTAAGACCTTCAGACTGTGTTTGTAGATCTGCTGCATTTGTCAGGGTCAGGACTTATGCTTTGAAGTCCTGGTTTGGGATTTGGCTAGATCTTGAGGCATGGATTGTCTTAAGCATCTCTGGTATTAGCACTTAGCTTGGTGCTTTTCCCTCATCCATTAACCTAGATCCATGGCCAAGCTCAGTGCTGGCCACTTTTACCATTAAAACATCCTGCAAGTTTCACCGCTTAAAACATCCTCCTCATTATAAACAAAGCATTATTTAATCAAGCTCCAAAAATGGCTCTATCTATCGAGGGTATTTGATTGGACAACAAATGTGTAGTGCAAGATCAGTATTTTCAAGAAAATAAATGGGACAGTAAAGTGTAAACCTGCAATGTATGCTGATTCAGACAGCCATTTTTTAAATTTAAAGTTGCACTTCTCTTATTCTAGGCCTCACTTCTCCAAATCGAAGAAAAAGATGCTAGGTCGAGATACCCAGACTCTATTCATGTTATTTCTGTTCTTGGTTCCCTTAATGTCATATGCAGATAGAGATCTCTGCACCTCCATTTTAAATCTAAGATTCACAGCATAACCTGAATATAAAATGGAGGGAGGAAGGTGCAGGCTCATTGGTCAAGGCCTCGTCTCTGACACAGTCAGGAGGAAATATGGAAGGGAAATTAATTTGCCCCATCATTTTGACAAAGGGAGGTGAGTGGAGGGAACTGACATGCCATGCCACGCTTCATTGTTTCAGATCTCAAGTCTCATAAATTTGCACGGCTCTCGTGAAAGAAAGCAATAACGCGTTATCGCATTGCCACCGTAAAACACCGTAATTAACATTCACCGACTGTAACTGATCCATCTTTCATTCTCTCCGCTCTGAAACTGCCTAAGCATGTGTGTATGTGAGAATGAGTCTTCCATTTTGTGTCTTCTTAGGTGCCTGATATTTTTCCGTATACTCCCACCGCCACAAATTCCCCCACATTTCATCGCAATCGTCCTCTTTGATCCTTGCGTGCTGACATTCTTTCAGCCTCAAAATGGCAGCAGTCATTTTGAACACCAGGCATGTGCGCTAGTACACTCAATATCGCAGTAGGCACCCACTCTAGCAGGGGTGACAATTCTTCTCTTTCAAACAATGTGGCATTAGTGCTTGTTAGCTTCACCATTAGCTATAGAGCTCTCAAATTGTGGCTTTGGCCGAGGATGTGTTTGGCTGGCTCCACTTGGAATGGCGTACCATGTATTTACTCCTGTGAGGAGAGTATTAGAGGGCTGCTTCGTTGAGCTCACAATTACTATAATTACAAAATTTCAAGTTGATGCGTGCCCACGGTGGAGGAGAAATGGAAGGTGCAATTATTTAAGAAGCTCCCGTTAGCTCTTCTCAACCATGCTTCAGTGCTCCTCAGCCACAGCACCTATTCTTCAGCAACAGCTACAACAACCTGTAATTGTGGCTTTCGCTCCACAGCTGATGGAATCCATTTATCAGGATGGCACAGTGTGCGGCTAGCCCTCCGCTATACTCAAGTTACCTTTATTTATAAAGGGCTTAATACTATACAGATTGTTTCAAAGCACCTTCACAGAAATAAACAGAAAAATAATGATCGATATAGCCAAAAATCTCCCACTTGGCCATGGCCTTTTGGTACGTGTTTGGTTTTGTTTTTTGTTTTTTTTCTGTTGCGTTTTGTAGCTCAGATCAAAGACCAATTTCTTTCAGCTTTAGAAAAGAAACCTGTCCAACAAAGGAGTTTTATCATCTAAGGTTGTGGGACAATTTCAGATCGACCCCAGTGGATGTATCTGCTCGGTTTACCACTTTAAAAAAAAACAACAACAAAAAAAACAGTCTTGCCGTTTGTGTTAAGGCCTTTTCACATGACTCATGTCAGGGCTTCAATGCACCGCTCAACACGCTGCTTTGACCTCCACCTGAAAAGCATCCATGGCATCACAGGAGGACAATTTTACAAGGTTTCTCGGAAGAAAGTGGGAAGTACTCTGTTTCACAACAAAAACGTTGCTTAGGACGGGTGGAAAAAACAAAAAAATACATTGCCGAAAAAAGCAGTCGAAGGAAAACATAGCAAACAAACATTGGATGATGGAAAGAAAATAGATTTACAAATATGTAAATGCAATCAAGTAAAAAAATTTTACAATGAATATACAAAATGTATTTTTTTAGTCATGTATTTTTACATTTACAGTCATTTTTACAACATTTCTTGTTGCTTTTTCTCTAAATTATGTCATTAGTGAGGCAAAATGTGATCGCACACTTGGGTGCAAAAATGGTATATATGGGAATCATTGAATGCACTTTGAAAGTTCAGAGAGGAGTCAAAGTTGAAATATTTTAAAGACACTTTACTGGACTGATGTGTCAGCAGCCCCACCTCAACGTTAATTGTCCTGGGCTATACTTATAAAAATCATATGAAAGGGCCTTCTTGATGTCTCCCGTTGGCGTCTAGGTTCACAGAACTAAATCGTATTCTAGGAATTTGTCTGATACTTCTATAATCTGAAACGACTTGCAAGTGTGGCTGTTTTTTCCCTGATACACTAGAGAATAGTCATAATGGATATTCGCTCATAAACACTCATTTAGCAAGCAAAAGGGAAAGATAAGGTGTGAATATCTGAGGTAACTCAACCTACATGTTCAGATTTAGATTCCCTTTCTTTATAACGCCTAACTTGCAAGTTTCAGGTGAGATAAACCACTGATAAAGTCAGCCCGCATGGTTGGTCTCAATCTGACTCATTCCTGCTACACACACGCACCTTGAAAACCACAGAAATGGTTCTTCATCTCACAGAACGGTTGTGTGTATAGCTGATTAGTGCTTTTTTAGTTTTGCAAAGGACAAGGCTGAACCACAGTGTAAACCACTTCCTATGGCTTTGTTTGCAAGGGTGTGAAAATGTTTTAATGTTCTGAGTAAAACTGACACTCATACTTGCTGTGCTTCATGAACAAACAAAGAACACTGTCACACTTTTTAAGAGCTATCAAAAATAACCGGTGTGTAAACTGAGGTACTAATCAAACATTCACATGTTGTATTTGTACATTTGATTTGTTTTAGTGAATTGATTTGTTTAACCGATTCATTTGTAAATGAAAAAGTTTGAAAGAAAATATCTATTCGCTGCACTTTCAGTTTATAGATGCAGTTTATTAATCCATTGCTTATTTAAAACCTTTTTTGTTTTACACTTTACATTTTTCAAGCCTACTTTTACTTGTGAACTGCCCTCTTTTCAATCCTCCCCTCAATCTGTTTCTGATGACTTGACGACTTAAATGTTCTGCCATGACGCTTTAAGCTTGACATCGACTAGTCGCTGATCATGTAATTTTGAAACTAACAACATGGCTTCCTTGTAAAAGACCTTCAGACTGTTGACTTGGTATGCTGTGTCTTTTCTTAATGATTGGACAAGTTTTTGTATAAATTACGATCAACCTAAAACAAAAAATCCCATAGATTTACATTGCCTGTAATACTAGTGCTGTCCTATAGAGGGGGCCACAGAATGCGAAGTCCAATTTTACGCTCCACTTCCATCAGTTAAAATGACAAATAAATACATACTCCGAGAGCTCTCGCAAGTTGTTTTATACCATCTGAATACTCAATATTAATCGGCTGTATGCATGTTTTATTGTATAGGTAAATTAATCTGCATTCTAAACTAATATGTTGCTACATTGTAACATGCACACACATACAGACAGTAGCTCGCACGTCACGTGACCTACTTAATGTCAATGCTGTGCTGTGATTAATCAATAAAATAGCTTAAGCATATATTTCTTTCTGTTTAAGTAACTAAAACTCACAGCTTCGCTATTAGTAAAGAGAAGTTACACAAACAGTAGGAACAATAGCCTTGTGGGCAGCACTGTGACACATGAGTTCAAGTCTCGGCTTGAGAATCAGGTTTCTCAAGCCAACATCATAGTTTGTTCACAAACTTTAGCCTCTAGTTGCAAAAGCAATATGTCGACTTGACTTTAATCACATAACTATCAACTTAAAAAAAATCGTTCAAAGGTCATTCAAACCGTAGTATCTAATTATTTAGCCAAACAATGCTGTTCATCATTGACTTAGTTATATAAATAGCTGATTTCTAGTTCTATTTATTGTAAACTCAGATATGATGCTATTAAACGATCTGAGGTGTCACCTGAGTTGACTCGTCATATATTTGTAAAAATATTATCTCCTTAGATGGCTTTTTAATTTGGTGACTTATCTGTAGTTTATATGCTTTCAGTTAACTTGTATTTGACAAGATATCGTTTAATAGTAGTTTTCCTTCATTGGTCAGCACAAAGTTTCCATTGATTAAAAATAGTCATTTTGTAACCCAGTGTTGTGCCACAGGTTAAAAGTGTAATTATTTACCAAAACCTTCATATACAAACCTTCATGTCCGTTTTCAACATGTTTAAATAAGTGCTTAATTGTCAATTGCGTACCTTTTGGTTTAATATGGGTTGCTTTTTGGTTAAATGTGTTTGGTAAACACAAACATTCTATGAAAGGAACAGCTCATGTGCTTCAGAATTTCTTGTACGTTGTTGGAATGAGAGATGGTGAGCGAGGCATTTAATTGTGTTTAACCATTTTCACCCGCGTGGTGAAATACCATGTGGTTCTTCAAAACACGACAGACCAATTTCAGTCACATCGAT
Organism: Zacco platypus; assembly: GCA_038088235.1. Classification (NCBI taxonomy): domain Eukaryota; kingdom Metazoa; phylum Chordata; class Actinopteri; order Cypriniformes; family Xenocyprididae; genus Zacco; species Zacco platypus. The sequence goes on along the minus strand of CM076082.1, from coordinate 33,139,548 downwards.
GGTTGTTCTCAACGCTTAAAATACTTTTCTTGCTGGAGGTCATTGGGATGATTTCTCAAGCCTCGGCACAGTATTACTGTCAGATGATTTTGAAAGGCACAAAGAACATCTTTCATTAAGAGACTAAATTCATTAAATGCATTTCCACTCATTTTGTTTTTACCGCTTCTTAAGACATCAATAGGTCAACATGTGTGAACAACACGGTCCTGTCCGGATTTCTAAATGTGCATCACAATAATTAGAAGATGATAGTTGAATGTAAAAGTATGCCAAACTCATTCAATTTAATGTACGACCCATCTTTGTGAAGAAAGCGGAAATGAAGAGAAAACAGGAAGAGGTTAAAAGTACTTTCATATGGCTTTTTATTAGAGTGTTTAAGACAGATCTAATTTTAATTTGTGTAATGTGCAGAACACTATAAGCCATTGACCGTGTGTGTGTCTTATGACTGGCTTTACGCACTTGCTCTTTGGTCTTGTGGTTTTTCGCTGCAGTTTCAGTTTATAAATGAAGCACAGAGGTATTTATTAATCCATTGCTCATTCAGAACCTTTTTTAACTTTTAAATGAGGCAAGCCTGAACCAAGCCCACTATTACTCCGTTTACTCAGCTCTTTTCAATCCTCCCCTCAATCTGTTTCTTGAAGTATGACCCTGTTCACCTCCTCCAGACCTCTATAAGTGAAACTGTGGCATCGGTTTACTGCTCACTCAATCATTTTAAAGCATGGTTTCTGAAACGTTTTCTTTAAAGGGTGTTTCACACAGTTCCTGGTATCGACATATTGTTTGCCACATAGAAACATGAGTCACTCTCAGAACTATCTCAGGCTTCCGTTTGGGGTTTTGGTCAGATGCACTAAGTTACAATCTTCTAAAGTGATATGAGGCATGTTCACAGAACTGTCTCAGTGCAGTGAGAGTCTGATCTGTGAGGAGATTAATCAAATTGAATGATTTGTTGGCAGATACTGCAGTCATCTTTTTCCACGATTGCTTGTCCAAAATCCAGGTCACCCAGTTTTGTATGCAATCATATTTGAGTGTTACTAAGATTCCTTCATGGATTCCTCAATTGTTGCAGCATGTCTTTTCCCAGTCTGTCAGTAACGCTTTTGTCTCCTATGAAGCCTCTTTTTCTGAAAAGCTCTGATCGGCTGGATCAGTGTGTTGTTATTGGTCAACAGCTTCGAGTATGTTTCGGAAATCTCATGCCCCTTACCATAATCTCGTTAGGTCGGTGGTGGAAAAAAAGTGTCTCTTGGATATGACGACAACACGCTACTAATGCAACTCAAACTCAGAAACGGTGCTAACTGATATAGAGAATAACTGCTGTTGTAGTTGACTTTGTTCTTTGTTACTTTTCTGACCTTTTTATGCTCAAACAGCAATATTACACACTAAAGAAAGTTATAGCAGATGCATAAATTAAGAATTTGGATCAATTTGTGAACCATTTATGGTGAAGAACGGATTCAAACAGCACTTCGACTTAATCAGCAGCATTGGATTTGTTTTCATTGCTACCTGAAGTGCAGTTGTCTCTTCCTTCCTGTGTAACAGCCCGTTAAAGCGCTCTGACCTCAGAGTGGATGTCTTCTCTTAGGCAGCTGTTGGGTTTGGCTTTCTGCAAGGCCAGGGGAAAAACAGCTGACTCTACAGTGGTACCAGATCTTTATATAGCACAGGGACATCCAACAAGTTAGCATGATACTCAAAACCAGATTAATGGCCCCTTTCTCACTCTCCATTTCCACATGCGCTCACTCTCTCTTTTATTACACTCCGTTTGCGATGTTTGTTTGTAAACCACTCAAGGGAGGTTTATACATTTTTAATTGAGACAAGTCAAAGTGTGTTTGGCAAGAGCAGTTTGTCAAATGTTGTGAAATAATTCAAGTGTATATATAGTATGTATACAAGTACTTCTATGTATATTTAATATATAAAATACATAATTATTTTATATATGTATTTTATATATAAATGACTTTTTTATGGTCCTTATGTAGATCCGCCCCTTTTCAGCACCACACTCATTGTGTTCTGTCTTCCGGTTTGTATTTCCACAGCATGAAGGTAAGATCTTAGGGATTTATCAATGAACCACTTGTTTTAAAATCTTCCCGGTCTACTGATATTTATAACATTCGCTTCAAACATTACAATTCTCATGATAACTTTCGTTAACTCTACAATAAGTAAATCCACTTCACCAGCTAATTACTCTTTGACAGCGAAGCCATAGAAATATACAGAGCTACCGCAAAAAACGGAAGTTCAAATATAAAATTGTAAAGCTGGCTGTGGGCTTGTTTCTCTGGCGTGTAAGGTCAATAGGCACTCGTAAAAATAGTTTCCAAAATAGTGTTTTCACAATGATGTCATATAGAAGAACCATTTTTGATTCCCCAAAGAAACTTTCAGTGAACAGTTATTAAAAGAGATTTTTTTTTCTTAATGTGAAGAACATTTTAATAATCTGAAGAAACTTTTGTGCAACGGAAAGGTTCCATGAATGTTAAAGGTACTTCATGGAACAATAGATGCCGTTAAATAACCTATTGTGGTAGTTTTTAGCTTATTTATTTTCTTTTATAGTGTAGGTTATTTTTAATAATAAATACCATGAGTTTATTGGGGAATTATTCCATTAAAATAATAGATCTGTGTCATGTAATTCACAAGCCTTTAGTCTAACACCATATATGCCCCATTAGTCAACAAAGCTAAATATTTAGTTTTTTGCTAAATATTTATTACTTTTCTGCACATATTTCCTTATTATGACCCATCTTTCACCCTGACAGACTACAATATAAAATCTAATTTGTTTCAAGTTTCCTCCCTTGATTTTGTATGGAAATGCTATTGCGTCGTACATCAAGATCTCTTGTCAGCTATTCAAAATGCATTAGCACCGTGTGCTCTTAGCTCTACGTGATAGATCACATTACTTGCATGCTGTATTCAGGCCATAGCTCTGGGGGGATTTTTTCCTGTTGTTTCCAGATAGCTGCTCCCCCTCTGCCCTCATTTTGCTTTAATTGAGTCCTCGTTTCACAGGGCCGCTTCAGTGTCTGGGATCAAACTGGGAGCTCCTAGCAGGCCAATGGGACTGCAAACCACATGAGGCAGAGTGAGAGAGAGAGTGATGAGCAAATCCCTCCGGGCTTTGTGCGGCGTGCTCTCCTCCCCTGACTCACTATGTCTTTATCTCCTCCACCGAGGCTTCGTTAGCCGTTAGCGACAGGTCTCCGTTTCTAACGACAGAGGGCTGTGCGGTCAGGATCAGACAGGAAATGAGATGCTCCCACAGGAGAGACGGCAGAGTCTCGGAGCAGCACTGCAGTCGTGATTTTTAAAGTGGAAGACTTAAAGAAGTTCATTTTGCCACTTTTATTGAGACAAGTGCAGGAATGTATCGAGAAATGTCGCTAGCCAGATTTGAACCGGTCAGCAGGAGCTTCAAGGCTCAGTCTAGCATAGTAATTGTGCTAAAGTAGTTCCTTGTAGCTCATCTGGAAGAGTATATGAAGTTAACAACACCATGGTCAGGGGTTTGATTTCCAGGTAACAAACAAACTAATAATTTATTTCCCTATGCATAAATATAAATGGAAATTTTGACTCACAAAGGGCATTTCAAGTTAGCATTATTTTGATTTAGCATATTACTTTACAAATGTAAATTGACACGTACGTAAATAAATTATTGTATTACCATTATTTTCATTACTATATTACTTTATACATAGTGTTTTACCATTAAAAATACAATTAATTAGTAATTATTATACAATTCAGTACAAATGTATAATATTTGATCTAAATCCTTTTCTAGGTGGATGAATTATAACTAATTATAGTTGAACCCAATTATAATTTTAAAAAAGCTGTGATTTATTAAATATTTTATTTTTTAAGTAAATTAGTGTATTTTTATTCTGTTAAAATGAACACCTTGAATGCAGTATGAGTCACTTAGGCTAAAATTCGTACATTTTGACTAAACATTAGTATTTTTTCGTAAATTTTATACATGGTGTTTTACGATTAAAAATACATCTATTTCGTAAACTCATCCTCAACATAGCTGGGTTTGGATTTCAACGGTAATATTTTAATGTATTTAAGCAAATGTATTTGTTTGTGGAAAACAGGTGTACAGGCTTAATGAGACTGCATGTATGTTGCAACGCTGCACGTTTGCGCTTGAGACCATAGTCTGGTTTCAAAAGTCGAGATAAACACTTCAGATGTTGTCACAGTGGGTCCTCGATCCCTCAATGTCAGTTCATTTATGTTCAGCAATTCAGAGATAGAGTTAATGAGATCCCCACAGGCCGCCCCCAACGGAGGCTTTCCACTGCGTTCCCACTGTAATATACATCATGTCTGCTTTCAAATCAATTACATTTTTATCTGATAAAAACGTAATGCGGCTTGATTGAGTTTTCAGCACGGCAGTCGACAGTGTTTTCGCAGCCTGGAAAAGGGAGCCAATTATAACAGGAAGTTTAATCAAATTAAATTCCACTTCACCCAGATGCACTCTTTGTGGAATGTGGCTGAAAATGTTTTACTTAATTTGTTTTGTGCTTTTGTTGATGTGCCTGCTTTTTGATAAATCGCTTTCCTGAAGAGGAAATATTTTGAACTCAATGAAGTGTGACACAGCGGTACATCAGTCGATGATGGATTGACTCTTTATTCCTTCGCAACTCTGTTGCTGTTAATTTCAGGAAATTTATTTGAAATCTATTTATTTGTTTATTCACTTTTTTCGGCTTTATCTTTTAATTTTCGTCTTTTCATTCTGTCGTCTTCTCTTGCGGGTCTAGTATTAGAGTTGTTTGAAGTTGGATATTTTCAGTGTTTCATGTGTTTTCGCCATGAATTGAGACCCTATGATCTCGGGGATGTGTTGAATAATTCTGTTAGGGGTTCATTTGTTACACTGGTGGACGTTCAAAGAAAGTCTGTTGGGTTGATCACACTGGAGGGTTTTAAAGTGAAAGTTTCTGCCTTTACAAAAATGTGGCGCTTGTATTTTTGTAAGCAAAATGCAGTGGGTCCAACAAGGGTCCAGTAATGTCCTTTAGGTGGGCCAGCACCATTTTTTTAAATGACTTCATGACCACAGATGTTAAGGCAACAAGTCTGTAGTCATTTAGTCCTGTGATTTTGGGTTTGATTTTGGGTGGAGCTTTTGAAGCAGGAAGGAACTTCGCACAGCTCCAGTGATCTGTTGAAAATCTGTGTGAAGATAGGGGCCAGCTGGTCAGCAGAGGACTTCAGACAGGCTGGTGAAACACCATCTGGGCCTGGTGCTGTCCTTGTCTTCTGTTTCCGGAAGACCCGACATACATCTTCGTCACAGACCTGAAGTGCAGGAGCGAGGGAGAGTGGGGTTGCTGGAGGTGTTAATGGGTGTATGGAGAGAAGGTCAGAATGGGTGTGGGGTGTTTTCCAAACCTCCAGTAAAACTCATTCAAATCATTCAACACAGTTCTGGTGTCTTTTAGTAAATGTTTTTCAGGTCTTTCCGCACTAATGCAGGGTCGTTGACTGAAAGCTGGTTTCTCGGTTTTTCAGAATAGTTCCTCTTAGCCACTCTGATCTCCTTTTGTCAGTATGTATTTGGACTGTTTAAACGAGACTCTTTCCCCATTCCTGTAGGCATCTTCTTTGGCCTGACGAAGTTGTCTGAGTTTTGCAGTGCACCACAGTTTGTCATTGTTGTAAGTTAAATGAATCCTGATAGGGATGCACATATCCTCACAGAAACTGATATATATGATGTTATTGAATCCATGAGCTCATCCCGGTCAGTGGCAGCAGCCTCAAAAACTCTCGAATCAGTGGATTAGAAGCAGGCTTGTAAATCCCGCTCTGCTTAATTAGTCTATCAATTAGTCTATCAATTAGTCTATCTCTAGGTTTCTCTGATTTCAGTTTCTGCCTTAAGATTGGTATAAGATGAACCAATCATACCCCTTTTCCACCAACATGAACTGGGTGCTAGTTCAGAGCCAGTGCTATTGCCGGTTTTGGGTTGGTTCGACTGACCACAGAGCCAGGTCTTACATCACTGTATATGTCTTTATCTTTCACAGCAATGCTAACGCGGTAGCACCAACCACAAACACACCAGGCTTGTTCAAGATTCATCCGCTCCGTGCAGACCGATCTGCGCATGACACCAAAGCACCAAAGCTCAAGGAGTTGGACTGACATCCAAACACAGTTAATGAAACTCGTTCGTGCAGCCTGCTGTGATTTGTACAATCGAGCTGCTATTAGCTCAACTAGCTGCCATTTCAAATATGGCGGTCACAAGTTTCTGTTCATCTTGTTGGCCACTGTAACCCAACCGTTACGCAAGCGGTTCTTACTTCTAGACCAACAATGTTTTGGTGCTACTTACGAACTACTTACAAACCAACTTTTCCCGGTTCGGAGCTGCTGGTGCTTTCGCTGTCGAAAAGACAAAGAACTGATTTGAAACTAGGCTCTGCCTCTGAACCTGATCTCAAACTGCCTTGGAGAAAGGGGTATCAGTGACCAGAGAGCCCTAAAGCTGCCCGTGGGACAGAGTGATATGCATCCTTTATTGTGGTGTTGCAGTGGTGTAGTGTATTGCTGTCTCTGGTGGGACATGTAATGTGCTGCCTGTATTTTAGCAGTCCACGGGAGAGGTTTGCTTTATTAAAGTCCCCAAGAATGATTATAACGAATATAAAGAATGATTATAGTCTAAGTATTTTTGCATGTGTCTGTGATTTGATTAGCCATTTGTTGCAGCGCTGCTCTCATGCACACTTACGGTGGAATGTAAACACTCACGAGAATGAATGAGGAAAATGTACGTTGTACAAATGATTGTAATGTACAAAATTTGATAGTCTGTTCTAGGTGGATAAATCATGGCAAATTATTGTACTCACTATTGTACTTGCTATCATTTTAAGGGGGAAAGAGTAATTCTATAAGAGTTTCTATATTTTTAGTGCTGATGATCCCTTCAAGTATACTTCAAGTACATTGGTGTATTTTTCATTTAGTAAGAGATCAGTTAAGTTTTTTGTAGGCCACAGATGTTGTCTACTACAGAGCAAGTTATGTTTATTCCTGTCGTATAAATATCCTTACATTCTTGTAATATAATATTTATCATATATCTTGTAAGATCTCTCTCTCTCTCGCTCTCACTCTCGCTCGTTCTCGCTCTCTCTCTCTCTCTCTCTCTCTCTCTCTCTTTCTCTCTCTCTCTCTCTCTTTCTCTCTCTCTCTCTCTCTCTCTCTTTCTCTTTCTCTCTTTCTCTCTCTCTTTCTCTCTCTCTCTTTCTCTCTCTCTCTCCCTCTTTCTCTCCCTCTCTTTCTCTCTCTCTCTCTCTCTCTCTCTCTCTCTCCTTTCCAGCCCTACACATAAATCAATTGAGATGAAAGTTCCATAATTGTGCTTGCTGGGAGGGATTTGAGCAAAATTGCACTATGAATTTTTTAAAGGGAATTTTTACTAGCTGTTCAGCAGGATAGGAGGCAGAGGAGAGGTGAGGCCGTAGAGGATTTATGCGCCTGACTTCTTCATTACCGAAGTCATTTCGCTGCAGATGATAGTGTTGAGCCTGAGGGGACATTGGTCCCCACACACTAACTCAGATTTTAAACCTGCCTAATCTTTCGAAGAGAACATTTCAGCACAGCAATATTAATGTTGCATTAGGGGTTATATTTGTCTGCTAGTGAGAGAGAGGGGGATGAGTCAAATTTTGCGGGATTTCTCAAAGTGGATAATGAGGCAAGTTGTTCTGCATGTAATTTAAAATGCATGTTTTTGGAAGTGAATTATTTTTGGATCATGACAGCACAATAATTGTGACCTTTTCATTTTTAAATTTGGTATTGGTTGTGATGGCATATTAGGAGGTACTTTGTTGTTGAATTTGTTGCACATTCTTGCATTCAAAAACACCTAGATGGAATTACTGAGATATTTTTTTGGTCATGCCATAGGTCTCTGGGGGGGGAAAGTAAGATACAGTGCAGCAGCAAAATACGTCCATCTAACAGTTGTACATTGACCAGCAATTAAAAAAGAGGGAATTCAGTCATTTTGTTGCTCAATTGACCCTTCGCAAACAGTTTGATTGACAGGCGATCTAACCAATGATAACGCCAAATCTGCCATCTTATCCGACAAAGCCGTCAAGGATTTGCCTATAGTAGATTAACGTTGGTGAACTTGAACAATTGTGTGTACTCACGTCTTTCTGCGGTTGAAACAACATTCCTTCTGATGTTCATTCATGTTTATTTGATGCTATAAATGAACTAGTATGAAGAGATGATCGGTTCACGAGCCGATTGAAGGATCTGTCATGACACATTAAGGATCCATTAAGGTATTTACTGTTTAAAATGCTTTAAAATATTACAATATTTTAAATATGAAACTGTTTCATATGTTATCAGTGTGTGTGGTGTGACAGCGCATGGCTTGTCGGCCATTGCAACAGGGGACGGGTTTTGCGAAGGGTCAATTTCCAGCAGCCTAGGCCAAAAATTGTCTGTTAGTAGTGGTTTGAACTCCAGTGCTGACCTTTATGAACAAGAATGAAAGATTAATTGGGTTCATCTGAACATATATCATCACTATGATAAAGTGTGCATCACCAGACTCTTTGATTAAATGGTGGTTACTTCCGGCTGTTTGACTTCTCATAAAATTTATTATAAGCCGACCGTGGTATGAAACCAGTAAGTGAGTTGCTTTTAGCTATGAAGAACCGCAACTTCCAATTTTCCCAGGTTATGGGTCAATTCCTTTGATTCGGACAGTTCAAGAGGAGTTGAATTTAATTCATTAGGCAACTTGAGAAGTGTACATAGAAGTGTAGGAATCAATCTGTACTGCACATGGAATTCCATTGTATCTCCTGAATTGAAATGGAACTGACCCCATCTCTGCAAATGACCACTTTCTTTCTGTAAAAGAGCTCTGTCTGCTCTCAAGGTTAACACTCTAAACATGCCAAATCTCATTCGACCGCCTGCCCTGCGAACGCTCAATTTAACAGCCCACTAGGCTGAGGAACATAGGGCTAAATCCCTCTCCTGGAGAGGATTGAGAAGGAGAGATGATTGTATTAGCTTGTCAGCACCTAATGTTGAGCTCAATGGGCAGCAGAGACAAGCAGATATAATTAGCTGCCTCTTACTAGATTTCAGGGGAGTCCGACTGACAGGAACCACTGCAATGGAAACATGAAGTGTTAGTTTTGTTGATGTTGGTGTGTCATGGATTCTGTTTCTTCAGTTTGATACTTTTAGCTACTGTTCAGAATCATGTCAGTTCAATTAGCTTAAGTCCAACATAACTTTGATACTATGCCATGATGTTATGCAGATCATAGTAATACAATGTTGAAGGATTCACTAAGAACAAGTGCCCTTATTATAGTTTAGTGCTAATGCTTCTTTTTCTTAGGATTTTTTTTTTAACTAAACTATGCTCATTTCATTGCAGAGACATGTATTTTGAGTTTTAGTTTATTATTCACGTTTTATTAGAAAGATTTTGTGCACATAACTTATCAATTCCTTTGGGCCAAAGTATGTAGGGCCAAATGTTTTCAACATGTATTTGACATTCATTGTTGAGCTGAGGTCTTGCATCAGATAAGAAACCAGCTTGGTTTTAAATGGCTTACCTCAGCTCCACTTTAATTTAGTGCAGTGAAGGACGGCTTCAGTACAAGTTGTGCACTAACAGAAATTGGATATTTGATGTTCTTGGTAAGATGTGGTGCTAAATAAAAAGCATCAGGACATTGAGCATCACCACAGTGTTCGTTCTGCTATCTTGTTTTCTCCCAAAATAGTGGCCAAAATTCATGTGTGTGTGGGCGGGTATTCCCTACGTTATGGGGACCAAATGTCCCCACAGGTATAGTAATACTAGTAAATTTTGATCTTGTGGGGACATTTTTTTGGTCCCCATGAGGAAACAAGCTTATAAATCATACAGAATTATCTTTTTTGAAAATTTAAAATAGCAGAACATTTTCTGTGATGGGTAGGTTTAGGGGTAGTGTAGGGGGACAGAATATACAGTTTGTACAGTATATAAACCATTACGCCTATGGAATGTCCCCATAAAAAATTAAAAGACAGTGTGTGTGTGTGTATGTGTGTCTATATATACATATATATAATATTAATAAATTTATAAAGGAAAGTTTTAATTTCAAAGCGGGGTTAGCACCACTTTTTACCCAGGGTTATGAAGCCCTGCTTGTACAGTGTTAATCCTGCATTGCGGTGCCAAACATGTGCAGTGTGATATGATGCAGTGTTAGAATGTTATGACTGGATGCTTAGCAACTGACAACCAATCGCGTGCCTCATATTAACATGCTTTGGATTGGACAGTCACAGAAACACCGCAGGTCATATATAAACAATCATTTCAGTTTTTGAGGGGAAAAATGTGAAATGGTGACGGAAAATTGGAGAGAAGTTTTATTCTTACCTTTAGTCCAAAAAGTCCCTTCATGGAAAACTTGATAGCAGTTGGCAATATACAATATGAGGATGAGCATAGCTATAAGCCTCTATGTTGTTCAGCCAATCAATGACTCTGACACTGAAAGCAATATGCAAATAAGAAGGTAAACCAAGGGTTTAGGGATGTACAGTGTGAAACGTCAGTTTATGAATACCTAGGATTAATTGTTAACCCTGGATGAAGTTCGAACAGTTTGAAATATGAAGCCAAACAATCCAGGTTTCAGTTTATCCAGGGTTAAGAATGGCCAGGGTTAACTCTTTTAACCCTTTTATGGTTATCTTGTGTTAGTGGAACATGTCCATAGTAAACCTGATGATCTAAATCCATCAAAATTTAGCTTGAGACCAGTTGGTGAAATATAATTGTAAAAAATAAAATAGTACAGATGTCACTTGGTTTGCGTTGTCTGTAATGCATTAAAATTCCGACATTTGTTCTATTGAGACTTGTGTCCAAATACTTAGGGCAGCTATAGATGTTTAGGCACCATAAAATGTAGAAGATTGTGTTTCTATTAGCAGAATTTTAAGGAATGCCAGCACATTACAACAAATTTGTTGAGGATCCTCTGTGGAGTCCAAGCATGACCAATGCAGAAAAGAAGATTGAATGGGGGTATTCTCTAGGTTTTGTGAAAGACCCCCCTACTGGGCCCTCATAGTTGGGGAGTCCACCCCCTCAGCAAGACCTGCTCCAACCCGTGACCTTGAAAATCCCAGGAAACACTTTGTGATGGTCTCCCAGGCAACGGTCTAGGTTCGCATGGTAACTAGCAGCTTGACTCAATCAATCAAGCCTGGGCTTAGACATTGAGAGCTGGGAGGAAAAGCCCTGGCAGGCATGCAAAATCTTTTGGAAGGCGATCAAGAAGAGGGTGATGCGTTAATGTCTTGTCTTGGGTTTCCTGGGTGTTCGTGAATAGGGATTACTTTGAAGAGAGAAAATCCTCGCTTACCATACACAAGACAAATGATTTACTTTCTCGATGCAAAGCAGAATTACTTGGTGTGTTTGTTTGTAAGCGCTTGTGTGTCTGTACGCACATATATATGTGTTGCATCAGACATTAATGAGATGGAGGCATTCTCTCTAGAACTGACAGCACCTTCAAACTTCTGATGGAAATGTCTCAGAAATCAGACACAACAGAAATAATTCAAATCTGAAGAAGTGGAGTCACTCTACTCAGTTCCACTTTGATCTTCAAAATGACTAGCTGTCCAAAATATTTCCCGAACTTCCTTTGTTTCTGCATATGTTTAAAATGAGACTATTTGGAGCACACACTGGGAACTTCTGCCATTTAAATAAGCTTGTTAATTGCACACGGTCTGAAAAACACAACTTAATTTCAAATAGGGCATTAGAAGGTGACTTCATCTGTCGGGAGATCATAATTAATATCTCTTTTTGATGGCCTGCTCATTTCTCAATTAATTCAACATCATATATTTGAATGTCAGACATCAAGTTGTATTTTTGTCATCCTGTTTTCATTCATGATTTTCGAAAGACAATCACTATTTTATATGTTTGCCTAGCTTAATTTTACTCTTTAACTTCTCACTATCTAGTTGTTTTGGCAAATTGAGGATGTTCTGAAAACATATTCGAAATACTTTTTTTGTAATTATGTTTAATGATATTAATGGCACATGAAATCACACTTCATATTACATTAGCATGTAGTAAAACTAGAAATAAGACCTAAAATTGGGTATCCCAGACTTTTGGGGACACAACTTTAACTCTAATCCAAGATGTTCCTCCACACTGACATCTCCTCTCTGCTACATCTCCTCAAATCAGAAAGCAACCTCCAATCGGCTTCACCCTTTGCGAGACGTGTCTCAAATGTGAGACAACTTTGCATTTATCAGATTGGAGACTATCAACTTGACACTCGATTCCCAGGTGGGCGAAAAGAGAAACACGGCAAACCCTGAGAGATGAAGAGAAGAGGAGAAACGACAGGCGGAAGACAGACAGCGCTGGTAGAAAATCAGAGTTGTAGCAGCATTAATTGATGGTGCTGAGTGCCATATGCGCGGCCATATGGAGCCGAGCCCCTCAGGAGAGCTGTAATAGACAGCCTGCAGCCACTCACACAACCTGGCACATTTACAAACAAGGGACAAACCATTAATATACGCCCAGAGAGAGAGAGAGAGAGGGAGCTGTCAAAGTAGCACAATTTGTTGACATTTTTTTCCCCCCCAATCCTGATTATTTGTTTGTTCTTAGCTTGTTTGTCTTTCTGGATTTTTCAGTGTGCATAATATTTAAAATACAATCATTAACATTAAACATTATGCAATTAAATTGTATGAAATACAATAAATCAGTTCATTTAAATATTCTGATTTTTAAAGCAAACAAACAATTGCAAGGTCTGGTTCACTTTGTCGCTTATCGTAGCCAGAAACCGTTCAAAAGTTGTTTTTTTGTTGTTGTTTTTTTAAATTTAAAAAATGCAATAAAAACTATAAAATGTAATTTATTCCTGCTGAATTTTCAGCATCATTGCTTCAGAAATCATTGAAATAAGCTGATTTAGTGCTCAAGTGACATTAATTATTATTATTATTATCAATGCTGAAAACAGCTGCGCTGCTTAATATTTTTTGTTGAACCATGGTACTTTTTTCAGGATTCTTTAATGAAAATAAACTTAAAGAAAGCAATTATTTTAAATACACATTTTTATAAGATTGCAGCAATCGTTTTTTTTTTTATTTCTTTAAAATATTAACTTTTTTACGCTAAACTTTTGAATGGTAGTGTAAGTGCTTTTTTCTATTATTATTATTAATATAATATTTATGGTTGATAAATATTAAATCAGTGATACCACAATAACATCATGCAAACAAAGTTGTTGCTCAGTAACTAATGGCTCTGTGTCTTTAGTGGAATTAGTTGAATGCGTGTAGGCTTAGCTGGTAAAATTTCCAATCTTTGGAATTTTCAATAGCCAGTTTTTACTATTTATTGTAGCAGTCTGGTACATAAAACATCTAAAAATGTTTTTTTTCCTCGTGGACGTTCAAAAAAAACGTATGCATCCACACTTCTGGAAATTGCATGGAAGCCAGCCACTCAGATTGAAACTGGCTATTTTAGCCCACTCTTGCTGTTTCATGTGCATCATACATCAGATAGTCCATCTAAGTCTGAGACTCCAGGTGAATGGATCATTCTTCATATGACCCACTCAGAGCTGCAGAACACGGTATAGCACTGCTATTGACTCTAACCTCTTCTTTTTCAGGAAATGCAGTTGTTGAGAGTGGCCTTCATAGAGACGCACACAAACCTGTCAGATTGCCCTCAGTCAGGCCTATTGGATTAAAGTGATGGATTGTAGACAAACAGGGGAAGAAAGGATAGGTTGCTGTAAAAACGAGATTGTAAGAGGGATGAAGAAAGCAGCGAGAGTGTGTGAGAGAGAGGCTGAAAAGAGAAGTTATCCATGTGTAAGATAAATCCAGTAACACTTGCTGATGGAAGAAATTTATTTAAAATAAATGAACATGTTTTGTCATACAGGCCAGTCAAGTTAAAGGAAACAGATGTTTATTATATTATATCATATCATATCATATATATCATATCATATATCATATCATATCATATTATACTGTATTATATACTGTATTATATTGCTTGTCATTAGGTCTCCAAATCAACATGTCATTCATTTCAATACATTTCTCTCATCAACAAGTGCTACTGAGTTTTAGATGCAGCTGTACTGTATTGGGAGGATGAGCAGAACTGATTTGTCAGCCATCCTGTTATTCTTCAGAGGAGTGACAGAGCTGATGAATATGGCTGCTAGTGATGTCTTCTGCAGAGAGAATGAGAGAGAGAGAGCGAGAGCTTGTCTGTGATATTTCTGGTGTGTTGCGCTGGGTCAAACTGCTGGTGTTTTTCTCTTGCTCTTGTGTTGTCCTCCCTTTGCTTCTTTAAATTATTCAATGCTTTGGGATGTTCTCTCTCTCTTTCTCTCTCTCTGTCTCTCGCTTTCTTTTTCTTTCTTTCTTCTCGCTCTTCCTCACTCTGTCACATATTTCCTTTTTCTTTTTCCCCTCTTGGTTTCTTTGTTACTCTTTTTTAAATTTTATTTCAAGAACACTTCACAGGCTGTGCTCCAAGTTTTCATCAGCTGAAGCTAAACAGAGAAACCATTTGACAGCTTGCGACGATGAAAAACAAAAGGCAAAGAAAAACTGATTTACTGTGTACAAATACAGACACAATACAGATATTTGCTTTTACTTCAACATCCAGATCCTCTCTGATAAAAACACAACAACTCCGTTTCAAAATCTTCTACCTACGGCAGCAGTTTAAGACATCATTGGGTGCGTTCATGACGTAAAGGAAAAACGGTGATATTGTGAAATGTGATTATAAATAACTGTTTTCTATTTTAATATGTTTTATAATGTACAGTATTCCTGTAATGGCAAAGCTGAATTTTTAGCATCGTTACGTCTTCAGAGTCACATGATCCTTCACAAATCATTCTAATGAGCTGAGTTGATGCTCGAGAAACTCTTATTATTATCAATGTTGAAAACAGTTGTGCTGCTTAATATTTTTCAGGATTCTTTAAGGAACAGAAAGTTCAAAAGAATAGCATTTTTAATCCGTATTTTTTAACATTATAAACATATTTTCTTTACTTTCTTTACTTCACTTCTGCAATTTAATGTGTCCTTGCTGAATAAAATTTCTTAGTTTATATTATAGCTTATATTATATTACATTTTTGAACGGTAGTGTAAGTGTATCACATTTTAATTTATTTTATTCTCAATTTCTCTTATTTATTTTATTTGTCACTAGGTTACATCATTTGGATTTATTTTATATTGTTATTATTTTTTAATTATTTAATTTTTATTTTTATTTCAGTTTATCCCACATTTTTGTTGTATCTTCATTTTCATTTTAGTTCACAACTTAGTTTTATTTTATTTGTCATTAGGTTACCCAACTTGGACTTTTATTTTATTATTATTCTTTCTTTATTTTTTTTTAATAATTATCATTTTATTCTTTGACCGTACAAATGTACTCAAAAGTGTTTTGGCCACGCCTATGATGCGCACAAAATTGAAAAATTTAAATTAAAAGAGAGGGAGAAAGAGAAAAGAAAGCCTTCCTCCTTCAGTCTCTGTCACCCATTGTGAGGTGCCCTGTGGTTGAATGACAAGTCAAGCGTGAAACGGCTGACTGCCCCCAGAAATCAGAGCTCGGGCCTCCTAGGAACTGATACATGCACATACACACACCACAGCGACTGAACAGAGAGGGCCAACCACTCGACTGCTGAGTCTTCTTTCTCTCTCGTTCTCTCCCGCTCTGTCTAGTCGCCGATCCATCCATCCTCGCTTTATTCTCAGTGTTTTGCAGCCCACACAAGGACATAGAAGAGAGAGAACGAGCAGAGAGAGAGAGAGATTGAAGACGAGAGAAATGCCCGTAGGCTCAATCTGTTCTGTGGTGCGCTACACGCAGGCCATGGGGAGACCTCCACTCACTCGATCAAACTGTCAGACACACACATTCAGGCTGCAGAGGGAGAGGCTCTTTGCTGCCCTGGAGGCCAGTTCAAGTCAACATCCCATTTCCTTCCTTCCCTGCCTAATTTCTTCAGCACCCTCACTTAAATTCCTACGGCCTAGTGCGCGGTGTTTGTGTGTGAGTGTGTGCGCTACGCGCTTATGATCGTCTGCAGTTGGTTTTGCTGCTGTTTTATGTGCCTGATATACATGCAGTACACTTGGATTTTCGTACTGATTCGAAAGCGATCCATTCATGAA
Source organism: Zacco platypus (assembly GCA_038088235.1). Lineage (NCBI taxonomy): Eukaryota > Metazoa > Chordata > Actinopteri > Cypriniformes > Xenocyprididae > Zacco > Zacco platypus. The sequence goes on along the minus strand of CM076082.1, from coordinate 33,123,129 downwards.
ATGTGTGGGGGTGAAAAAACATCCAAGACTCACTGTAAAAATATCCTGTTGAATTTATGGGGGCTATTATTGGATGGCATATTAGTGCCTGTATATTTTAGAACTTACATCCATTCATCAAGTGATTTAGTGCTAATATACCAATCGACTTAAATTTTGGACGTTTTTACTTTAAAATGTACTAATAACGACCATGATATATGACATTCATTCGTGGTTTAATTGAAAGTCAAGTTTGATGAATCAAAGTTCATAAATTACCATAAAATGGCTAATATTTGCATTCACACAAAGACAAAACGCCATCAATGTTCATTACTGACAGTGTTATTGTAGTATCTTTGAGATACTATGGTTTTTATTAATATTTTGGATGTTTTTACATTTTAGTTAGTTTTAGTAATTTTGTTGATTTATTTAATTTAATTAGTTTTTGTTTTTCATAAATTTGTCTGATGGTTTTAATTCATATCTTATGATAAATGTTGCTTTGGCAAATAGCTGAAATAAAATACTTTTATTTTATTTGCTTAATTTTATTTAAATTTAAATTTATGGTTTTATCTTTAGATTATAGTTAATTATCATAATCCTGATTACTAACAACAAAAATAATAAGAAAAAATATTAAAATAATAAAAATAATTCTGGGAATATCCAATGATGTGGTAAATTCATAGTTTGTATTTGCAAAAACAAAAGCAAACTTGCCATGATAAAGCATTTAAAGGTTTACTGTATGGTAAGATAACTTAGTTAACCAATTAACAGGTTTTTACTGTAGCATTTTTATAAATTTTTTTTTTATATTTAAGTTTACAAATATTTTTACAGTTTGTAACATAAAATTATGCTACATGGCATTAGCATCATCATGGAAGTGAGTTCTCTGGTATTTACATTTAGCATATAAAGTAGGACATCATATTTGGTAGGAATATTAGATCGGTTTTGCAGAGACGCATCAATGTGGCCAAGTGTGAGTGGGATGTGCGCGCCCAAACGGATAGCAGTCCGATCAATCAAAACTCATGAAGTGACTAAGTGTAAATAGGCCCTAAGAGCTGTAAAAACTCCAAAACTCTCCTTTGAGATTCCCTGTCACATCACACATAGCCAAATGCTGTTAGACGTCTCCAGAATGTTCTCATGGGCAGGAAGCTGAGAACCACAGAGGCACCGGTTGACTCGGTTGCAGACGTTAGTCAGTGCTTACAACCAAATGAATCCAGTGTTTACCAAGATAGCTTGAAAACCACACGAAATGGCATTTTAAATGCATTTAACTTATATAATGTGATGTATTACTGAGTGAAACAATGGGAAATAATGTCCATCCAGATTTAATTGAATCACTGTTGGCTAGTGTTGTTGTTTGTTCCAAGCGTAGACTGGTGAATCATACACAGAACAGGAACATTTATTAAGAAGATAGAGTCAATGTTGTTGTTGATGATGATACTGACCTTTGCTTTTTGGGATTTATTAATGTTCTATGGTGATTTATTTCTCAATATCACATAGTTTTAATAGTTTTTTTTGTCAAATATTTGTCTTTTACATTTTGTTGTTCTTATACAAAATAGTTTTCGCACTCGTTCACACAGTGATTGTTGTTAATTTGGAAGCTTTGGGCATTTGCTAAGATAACATAATTAGTATTAAAGTGTGTCTCTGCATGCTGCTGCCTTTTACATCTTGTTCTCACAGTCTCATTGAAGAATCCCATTAGGGTCCTTATGTAGCCCTGCTCCTTGTTATGGTGTTTTTGGGTTTGTATTTGCAAAGATCTTACAGATTTATGAATGAACCGATCATTTTAAATTCTTCCCAGTCTGACATTTGATATGACATCCGCTTCAAACATTACAATTCTCATGATAACTTTCATTAACTCTACAATAAGTAGAGCTTCACCAGATTATTACTCTTTGACAGCAGTACCATAGAAATATACAGAGCTACCGCAAAAACAAGTTCAAACACACAATTCTAAAGATGGCTGCGCATTTGTTTCTCTGGCGCGGAAGGTCTATAGCAAATGTCTAATGACATATTGACTGTTAAATAATGTAATGTCTTTGTAAATGATCTCATGACTTTGGCAGCTCACATACATTGATTCCCACAGGACCCTCAGGTTTTTAAATATTGTTTTTATCAATTTTTCTGATGCAGGAAATAGCCAAACATTGCTGTGGACATTGTTCCACTTGTATGAAGATTTTCTTGCTTTGTGGCTTAGAAGTTTTCCAATTCATTCCATTTAGTTCCATTTAGTTTTAAAATTCTGTTTAGTTAAGTCAGTTGTGCTGCCATCCAAGGGAAGGCGTTAGATGAAAAAGTATGCCTTTTCATCCACTTCTGTTGATTGGTTAGTCATTTCTGACTTGAGTGGGCATGTAAAACAAGAAAAGCTGCGCTGTCTGTTGATGACATTGAAAGACTCACTAGTTTGCATCTTTTTTTTAAACTGTAGGCTTTCTAAAAAAATAATAATTATACACGCATACATACACACACACACACACACAGATATATATAATTATATATACTATATATCCTATATATATATATATATATATAATTTAAACTTTGTTTTATATATTATAATAAATAATTAATATGATATATGAAATTAAATATGATATGCTTTACATTATATTATATTATAATATTATATTATATTGTATTAATATGATGATTAGGTGCTCAAACATTTATTATCATTATCAGTGTTGCAAAACCCATAATGCACTACCAGTTAAAATTTTGGGGTAAGTATATTGAAGAAGATAATATTAATACTTTTATCTAGCAAGAATGCATTAAATTGAACAAAATTGACAGCAAAAGCATTTATAATGTTACAGAAGATTTCATAAAGGTTCTTTTTATCTTTATCAAAGAATCTTGAAAAAAATGTATCACAGTTTCCACATATTTTAAGCAGTAAAAATTTTTTTATAATTGAGCACTTATGCCTCATTTCCACCGAGCGTTACAGGACAGTTCAGTACGATTCGGGATGTAAACTCTGAAAACTGAGAAACGCCTTTCGACTAGTAGTTTATATTATAAGTTTTCATTTAGCATTGTTTTTTTTTTTTTCTTCATCCGTTGTCTGTGACCCTTTAACAGACTGTCAGTTCTGAAGTTCTTCCTGTATCGTCTCTCTCTCTCCATCTTTCCTCTCTCTCCATCCCTCCCACATCAACTCACACTCTTCTTTTCCTATATGCATCATTATCTTTCTCTCTCAGTTTCTGTCTTCAACCCCCGATCGGATCAATAGTTCTTAATCCATATTCTCTTTGGTCCAGTCACTTCCCATAATGCCCAAAGGCAAAGTCACATGTCAAACTGCTGCATGAATTTGATGCCTTGATCAAATCAAAGTGTGGGCGGCTGGTTTTGATCCATCATTTATGCCGGGGTCAAGGAAAGCTGGTGTCTTCTCATCTCCGAAGGTTGGCGCTTGAGAAACATGACTGTAATATTATGCTGGCAAAGTTCTGTGAAAGCTCTTTGTTGACCTCAAGTCGGGATGTTGATGTATTTATAGACAAAAACATTTTGATTATTTTTCTTTCCTTTGCTATTGTAAGCAGCCATTTTTGTTTCTATCGTGCCTTTGTGTGAGAGAGGCTCCAGGAATTGTTGGCCCTTCCGTTGCTTAGGGTAAGTTATTTAACACTGGCTTTGTATTAAAAAGTGGTGGCGCCAAAACATGTTTTGAAGCGGGCGACAGTTTTGAATGTGCTGATGATGTCACAGCATGGTGAATGCTTAGCTCATGAATATTAATTAGGTTATGCTCAATTGTTTGGTAACATTTTACAAAAAGGTCCCATTTGTTAGCATTAGTCAACTACGAGCAAAATTTATATAATTTATTACCTTAAAGTTAGTTAAAAATATAAATATTTGGCTTGTTTCAGAAATGTATTTGTAAATGTAGAAACATTAAGAATAATAAATGTTGTCATTGTTAGTTCACGTTAACTAATGTTAACAAATGCAATCTTATTGTACAGTGTTACAAAATATTTTATTATCATAGTTTATTAAGCATTTTGATTATTAAATCCAGTCTGTATTAGAGTATTTGTCGCAAACTAGTTTGTAATGTGGTTGGAACAAACTCATCCTTGGCAGAAAAAAAGTAATGTAACTGATGCCTATGAGCGTCGGCCTTTTGTAGTTTGTCATGCTAGTTGAAGTTACACTATGACGATCTCCGTTCAGTCCCCTGAGACTGTCTAAAGTGACTCAAGTTCTCTGCTGGGCCACTGAGAGGGAGAGTCACCTAAAGAGAACACTAACAGAGACAGTCCTGTGTTGAATTATTTAAAGCCTGTAGTGTTGTATTAACGGACTCACTCACTGCTACAATGGATTGTGCGTGCTAAGTGTACATTTGAAAACCTAGATTATATCTTTGACCTTTGACCCTCACCTCAGTTTGACCTTCTAGGGTTAACCTCTGTGATTATATGTGGTAATAGCCTAGCTTGAACTTACTTGATTGACAGTTGACCTTGAGCAAGTTCATTCACTCTAGGGGAAAAAAAGAAAAAATCAGTACCTCAGTTTAGTCATCGCTCATTTTTGTAGCGAGGTTTAGAAAATAAAATATTTAATGTTTTTGTGGCTCCAATATGATACCAATTATGTTTCCGAAATTTTGTGAATCACTTAAACTGAATCCTACTGAATCTGTTATTAAATTGGACTATTAAAATATTTATTAATATTTTAAATTTGCTTTTTTTTTTTTTTTTTTTTTTTTTTTTTTACAGTTTTCATTTTAATAATCTTGTTGTTGTTTTTTTGTCATTATATATATATATTTTTTACTATATTTCTATTTAGCATTAATTCATTTTTATTTCAGAAAGTTCCCAAGGCAAAATTTTGTTAATGCTTTTTAAGCCTACATTTTTCATCTTATCTTATATTTTATTTTATTTCAGATTTATTTAAATTATTGAAAATATTTTTAAGAGTTTAAGTGAATGATAGCAGCACTGAATTGGTCATCAGTATAAACTTAAGGTATTTTTTGATCTCTATATATTTTAAAGGGTTAGTTCACCCAAAAATGAAGTTCCTCTCCCTCAAGTCATTCATCTTTGAAATACAAATGAAGATATTTTAAATGAAATCTGAGAGATTTATGTATCTCCAATTTTATGATCTCTTTTAGAGCTTTTTGAAGTGTCAGTGTTCGTTGCGTAAACTCTCAATAGAGGAACAGAAATCTCTCATATTTCATTATAAAGATTTTCATTTGTGTTTCAAAGATGAACCAAAGTCTTACGGTTTTTGAAGGACATTAGGGTGAGTAATTAATGACAGAATTTTCATTTTTGGGTGAACTAACCCTTTAAAATTTCGTCATTTGACGGCTTTGTATGAGGAAACTCCCTGAGTAAACTTATTTAAGACCAATGTCTACATTCACTGCTCTCATTCTTTTCTCCGTAATACGGATCACCAGATGATTATTGTTGTTTCAGATTAGCAGCAGACAGGCCTCATTATTATTGCACGTGCTGACAGCCCCGGATGATGTCACTGTTGTTCTGTTGCCATGGCACTGACACCGAAATGTATTCACGGAAGGTGCTGAGATCTAGTTTTGCATATTTTTTGGTCTCTCTGGCAATCCTGTACTGCTGGAATCAGTATTCATCCAGACATCCCCAGGCAGACGCTGATGTTGAGCCAGCATGGCTGTCGTCAGGCTAGTTTCTCACTCCCCCTCCAAGGCCAATTCATTCCCAATCTCCTCAGCATGTGACAGGTGCAACTGTGTTATTGATTTGGGCAGTCGGTTTTAATGTGCTCCGGGATGCGCAACGCTTATTGTCTTCCCCCCCTTGGTGTGCATGTCTATTAAAATGCTGCCAGGAAAATGTTCTGAAATATTAGACAGTTCCCCCCACCCCCGTCCCCCATCCCATTCCCATTTCAGCTGAAATATATGAGCCCGTCGGCAGGCCAAAACTGAAGCCACGGGGTCCAGAGTGAGACTCGCTGTGAATAAATCACACTTGCTCGCTGACGCACACACGCAGACGTGCCGCAGTGTTCATGAGGGAGTCTGTAAATAAAACACGCACACCAAATGTGAAGAAAGCTGTTTAAATGTCAAAACCATCTTCACGGGAGACGACAGGAGAAGCTGTAATGTCCAAAGTAAACATAACACACGACATTTAATTGTATTGCTCACTCTGTCCTTCTCATATGTTTTTCTACTCTGCCTGTCTGCTTTATCGCAGTATTTAATTTCTCTCTGTGTATTTGCTGTCTTTCACGACCTTTCCAGAGCTATGTCATATTTAAAGGTTTATGTATTGTGCACATAATTTTTTTGGTTTTACCATGGTGTTAAAATTCATGAATAGTATTTACAAAGTACTCCAAGGTACTTTCAAAAAACAGGCACTAAATGCTACTCTTAATTTAGTTTAATATTGTAGTCATTTAGTATCATGGGATTCATCATTAAAATATAATTAGGTATTTTTAATGTTTATACATTAGTGCTGTCAAATGATTAATAACATCCAAAATAAAAGTTTGTGTTTATGTTTACATAATGTTTTTACTGTGTATTTTTATTATATATATATATATATATATATATATACATACACATGCATGTATATATTTAACAAAAATGTATTATATTTATATATATATATAATATAAATGATATATAAATATACATCTAAACATGTCTTAAATATGTACATGTGTGTGTATTTATATATACGTAATAAAAATACACAGTACACACATTATGTAATCACATTGTTTTGTGATTAATCATTTGATAGGCTTAATATACATATATCCACTCCCTCATGGTCTCTCAGTTTGGTTCACTAGGCTACACAATCATGGGGAAGACTGCTGATATGACAGTTGTCCAGAAGACAATTATTGACACCCTTCACAGGGAGGGTAAACCACAAACATTCATTGCCAAAGAAGCTGGCTGTTCTGTCCTTCACAAGGAATGGACAGAGGCTGGGGTCAAGGCATCAAGAGCCACCACACACAGACGTGTCAAGGAATTTGGCTACAGTTGTCGGATTCCTCTTCTTAAGCCACTCCTGAACCACAGACAACTTCAGAGGCGTCTTACCTGGGCTAAGGAGAAGAAGAACTGGACTGTTGCCCAGTGGTCTAAAGTCCTCTTTTGAGATGAGAGCAAGTTTTGTATTTCATTTGGAAACCAAGGTCGTAGAGTCTGGAGGAAGGGTGGAGAAGTTCATAGCCCAAGATGCTTGAAGTCCAGTGTTAAGTTTCCTGAGTCTGTGATGACTTGGGGTGCAATGTCATCTGATGGTGTTGGTCCATTGTGTTTTTTGTTAACCAAAGTCACTGCACTCCATGCCACGCCAAATTGAGGCAGTAATTAAAGCAAAAGGAGCCCCTACCAAGTATTGAGTACATATACAGTAAATCAACATAATTCCCAGAAGGCCAACAATTCACTAAAAATGTTTTATTATTGGTCTCATTAAGTTATACAGAAGGAACTAACTGATTTTATTTATTTGTTTTTTATAGTAATGGAATCCCATAAAAAATCCATAATACTTGGATGTTTGATTACCATATTTATCTACAGCATAAATGGTACATAAATGGTACACTACTATTACCATGATTTTTTTTGTGTATATTTAAATGTCCTTTGCGCTATTTTTGAAAGGTTTCTATTGTATGCCTTTTTCACTCCAAATGTGTCTCTCAGAATTGAAACGATATGTTTGCAGTCTACTCTGAATCAATTTTCTCCTTGTCTTCCTGTTTGTGTCCTCTTGCTCTCCGCTCAGGTTTACCTTTTTTTGGGTTCAGTTGGGCCTCTTTTTGCCGCACAGGATGTAGGTGTGCCCGAGTCTTGTGCGTTCAAAGTGCACACATATGCACACCCACATGCATACACACACACATGAATGCATACAATCTTATTACGGGCTAGCAAACATTGCATTCAGGGTTGCAATGGCCGTTATGCAGGATACAGTCAAACACAGTGTGCCTTTTGTTGCCTTTACTGAGATATGTAACCACGTGTTTAAATCACTGACAGAGCTGTTTGCTTTGAACTGTTTGACATCCACATCGCCTAACAAGAAAATCCCACCTGAATAAGAACATGATTGACAATTGGCTAAGCTACTTTGTTTGTGCTAATGCCTTGGACCTACAGTGGATGACTTGTGACAAGTAGAGCTGAGCAATTAGGATTTGTTTAGCCAGTGCTGCACACAGTGCTGCAAAGGACAGAGTCAATGAATGGGTCCCTCTAATCCACAGCACAGACTCACACAAATGTACATGAAACATCTATACCCACAAAGGCGCACTGCTGAACTGTGCTGAATTTCCATAGAGCGAATGCAGGCTTTTGAATTTAAGACCGAGAGTTTTCCTGTCCCTGGCTGCAGTTTTTGTCTAATCTTTATTTTCATGCTAGCTATAGGAAAGTGTGTGGCAAAACCCTGTGTGGGAGGATGAGCGTTGAGCGTAGCCTCTGCATACAAAGACTCTACACACGCACAAACAAATTAAGCCACGACAAATCTGCTTATGTGTCTGCTGGTTTGAGCAGGACCTTTCGTTATTGGTTGAGTTCAGTGTTTGTCTATGCTCTTGATGGCTTTATATTGTTTAAAATATATTCACGGGTGATAATGGGCGCCAACAGCTAAAGACAGAGATGTTCTTTACCTCATCTCTTCATCCCCTGTCATTTCTTTGTCTCCTGTATAGATTTAAATGTAAAGATGGCTAGATGCATGCCAGATTGGAGACAATAGTGATTATTTATTTATTTAGTAACACTTTACTGTAAGGTTTCATGGGTTAACATTAGTCAGTACTAAAATACAAATTATCATTTGTCGAACTTTTTTCTCCCCCATCCAATAGAAGTGAATTGTTGGTTCATCAGCTGTTTGGTTACCAACATTCTTCAAAATATCTAAATGTAGCAAATGGGACCTTTTTATTTAGTGTTACCATGTATTTATTATTAATTTATTTACCTTCTTATGGTTTGATCACATTTACCATTCGTCAGCAAATGTTGGTATGCAAAATCCAACCATTTCAATTGGAAATCACATGATTGTGAAGTTTTGTGAGGGTGAAAGATTGACACACAGGTTTAAAGGGTTAGTAAACCCAAAAATGAAATTTCTGTTAAGTACTCATCCTCATTTTAAACCTGTAAGACCTTCGTCCATCTTCAGAACACAAATAAAGATATTTTTGACGAAATCCGAGAGGTTTCTGAAGCACACAGAGGCAGCATGACACGCATGCGTCGTGCTGCTCACATGTACAGCGTCGGCCAATACTGAATCGACGTTCTGACATAGAACCCGGAAGTGCTGCACTGCGTTTATTACGTAAACAGCATAGGAGGCTGATAGGGAAAAGTATTCTGAACCACTACACTATTTTAACAATGCCTTTAACTACCTTTCTGGACCTTGAATGTTGCAATGGCGTCGCTGCCTATGCGTGGTTCAAAATATCTGAAGTTCCGAAGATGAACGAAGGTCTTACGGGTTTGGAACGACATGAGGGTGAGTAATAATTACAGAAATTGCATTTTAGGGTGAACTAACCCTTTAAGTTGGTTACAAAAACCCACAGCCTTGATCTAGTTTGTAGCAGTTAATTGACCAGCTGGTTGGCAAGTATTGGAGTCACATTTACCTATAGACCGTACACTCATGAATATCTCTCTCATTAATGAATACATGCAAACGCAGATGTAAACAATCAATCAAATTCTAAATAGAGAATAAAGAAGACTGAATAGAAAATTCTCATTTTAGGATGAGGGAAAAAAAGCAAACTTCAGATCCTCATTAAGAAAACAAAAGTGAGTGGTTGTGATCAGTCCTTTAAGTGCAAATGGAGTGCAATTGCTCATTTGCATATGTATAATTGCAGTCCATTTATGCCGCGAGACCCGAAATGTCCTCCACCACTCGTTCAAATGAAAGGCTAGAAGCGCAAGAGTGTGCAATAATGGCCTGGCATGAAAAATTTATGGAGGAATACGGCACTCCAGCGCCTGCTAAGTGTTGTAGAGGGTATTTTGTAACATGGAAAGAGGGAGACTATGTATCCTAATTTGATTTTTTCTTTTTTTTTTTTTAATAGATGTTTTAAAGTTTGTACCGGTGGCTATTTTCTGTGCTCCACTGTCCCTTGTAAATTAGTTTTAGTCCTTCATAAAGCCCCTTCCCTGCACCCTTCACCTTTCTCTTAACTGGCTTTGTAGCACCACAGATTAACTTTGATCTGGATAGAGTATATTCTGTGATGTTTGTTCAGTACAAAATTTCTTGATTTTATTCTTTGCAACTTTCAAGACAGTTTAGATGCATTTTTTTGCCTCTGTATTTGACACATTGTACAAAGTAAGAGGGAAATATCAAGGAAAAAGAGGCCAAACTTTGAGCCCAGACGAAATAATTTATAGCATAAATTATATATATATATGAAACTTTTTTATATAAGAAACTTTGAATGGACTCCTAAAAAAAAAATCTTCTCTAAACACTATAGTTGTGCACCATAAAGCTAAAGTATGAGAGAATTTAAGATGTGAAATTCGCTTTTTAAGTGTTACGTTTTTGTCTCAGCACTGGCGGGCTGTCAAAAAGCTTTCGCATTATTCTTTTCCCAGTAATTTGAAAGTGTTTCGTCCATAGACGAATAATTTCCCCTTACCTTACTATCTATTATCATTCATTGAACTGAAAAACCAGTGGAAAAGTTGGATTTTATGGTGTCTCACTTTTAAACCATGGCAGCCTCTTTCAAATGTATCACTTTATCCCCTTCATCACCTCCATTTTTGTTGAAAGGTGTCACTGAAAGAACGGGGGGAAAAAAAGAGGAGCCGTAAAAAATCATACCTGAACCGATAATGAGGTCGGAGAATGAATGAATAATTCTCTCATATCTTTTTCTTCTCACTATCTCCTTACAGTGTGACAGCGAGAGTGACATCGATGACAAGGTAAGACTTCTTTTCATGAGTGTTTGTGTGTGCGCGTCTGTTTACCTAACCCATCGTGGAGCGAGTTAGAGTGATTTTGGAGTTTATAGTATGAAAGGCTGTCGTCTGTCTGCATGTGTGTTTGTGTATGTGTGTACATGACAGAAAATGGCTGCCAGTCTTGTGATTGTTGATTATTTGCATATTAGAGGGATACAAAGGGAAATGCGTGCGATAGAGAGCGAGTACACTTTTTGCAGATGTGTTTTAAGCTTTCGGTGAGGTGTCATTGTGTTTGGTGTGTCAATTCAACTGCTCTCAAGTTGTTTGAACTAGAAAAGAAAAGTAGTCACCTCTCTTGATGTGTGTGCTAGTTAATTATAGACTGGAAGAACTATTGTGAACTTCACTAAAAGAGGTAATCACCTTCTAAATATGAAGGGTAAAGTGTCTTTTGTTAGCTGAAGTAATTGTAATTATTATAATATTTAGTGTTTCATGTCTCTTTGTCCTGTTTCTGAAAGTTGGGATAATGGCTTTTTTTTTGCTTTATAACAACTAGTGTTCAGGAGATGTTGCAAAACCATCGATTTAACTAATTAATGAGAACCAGGGTGAATTTGCTATCACACTTTCAACATGACCTTGACAGTAGTTTCTTTGTAAAAATATAGAATTTGTTGGACAGTTTTGGTGTAAGAGATTAAAATTTTATCTCTGGTTCTATAATGTGATATATGATCGTGTCAGAGGACGTTAAATGATAGTACTGGTTTCATCTGAATTTGCAGGTTCTCTAACATCCACACAAGCTCCACACAAGGTGTTGTATTTGCATATTTTTTGCAAAATAAACAACCGCTACAGACATATAGTGATGGATAGATAGTTGTCAGATTATACCATTTTGTCTAATTTGTTATTCAAATGGGATTTGGTCACGAATGCTTTCAAGATTTGGTTAGCGGTTTGTAGGTTGGCAGATCTTTTTCCGGTGCAATGTTTTTCCCGGCACCTTTAGCGCTTGTTTATCTTTTAATATTGATAACCCTAATATGTCTGTCACCCATATAAACAGCATGTAGCTCCAGTGGAAGTGTAACACGTGTTAATTCCCCTGCAGTTAAGCAATTACTCCCTGCTAAATGAATGTGATAGCATAACTAATCTCCTGTAAGCCAAGCTCCCAGTTCAGTGGAAAACGTCTCCGGCGTGCTCTATAAATAATACATTGATAGCGAGCAGCAATTTGCATTAACCGCAGCTCACGCTAGTCAATAGGCTTTTATCTCTCTCCTCATTGAGGCAGATGGTAAGAGAAAACCTCTTTGGATTCGACATGATGAGGAGAGGGACTTTTAGAACCTGCTATTCTTTTAACACTAGTAGGCTTCAGAGAAAAGAGAAATGGGGTATTCCACACTTATTTTGGGGCCCTTCACTTTCTTTGTTTCTCTGTGGGCCTCATTCGCTCAACCAGCCCATTTCATCAAATTCTAGATCATGATGTCGTGGATGCATCTTATTGGTCACAAGTTATGTGTGTGTTTGTTTTTGTTCTAGGCATTCGAACTGATCATTACAGATCTAGGACAAAGAAGGAGGGAAATAGAATAGAGCCAAGTTTCTAATTCCATGTTGATCCTGATAGTTGGCCTATTGAGATCAACTGTTTCTGCAGTTTTAATAACAATGTGCCTTATTTTACACACTTAAAGGGCACATATGATGCTATTTTAAGTTAATTTTTTTCTTTATTGGGTGTAATAGTTTAGGTTAACATTCTTAAATGTTCAAAAAAACATTATTTTTCACAAACTCTACATTATACTCTCCTCTATTCCCAGTCTGTCTGAAATGCTCTGATTTCTACAAGGCCCCTCTTTGTGAAAAGCTCAGAGTGCTCTGATTGGCCAGCTGACGCAGTGCATTGTGACTGGCCAAATCGCAAGCTTCACCTTCCATGGCTTCTAAAGAATTTGTAAACACAGTTAATAATGACATCGGTTTTATCATAGCAGTTCGAATCGGATTCTGAAAATGCACATGACCAAGCAGATCAATTGACCCTTTGCCGGCAGTTTGATTGACAGGTGATCTAACCAATCATTCTTGTCTGTCGACATGTTGTCAGTGTCCTCTTTGTTCCGAGATGCATTTTTCACTGCGTGAGAACATTATGTGTGGCGTGAGAGTGCATGGCTTGTCGCACATAGCAACAGTAACTAAAGGGGGCGGGTCTTTGCGAAGGCTCAATTGGAACCAACTTTGCAAGCCCAACTTGAGCAGAAAGTTTTACAGTGTAAGTATAGTCTTTGTATATATAGCTGTTCTCTCTCAGGTTAAGGAAGTTGTCCTCTGTAAAATGTGCTGTACATAAGCAAAATTTTGGGTTTTACTGCCAGGGAAAAGCTATATAAATAAATCTTAACCTTCGATTTCCAGGCAGGTCTGGATGAGTGTTCTCTGTTGGATAGAATAAATGACTTTGTTGGATACTATGAGCTTTGTTTATGTGCACAAACAGATACTTTACATTAATAAAAATAACTAAATTCGTTTGTCTGCAGAAATCATTTTATACCAGACTGCTTTGTGAACAAGGGTCAGTACAAAGGGACAATACAAAACACAGGTTTTGCGAAAAAGTTGTGGATCAGTACAAACTATCAGTGATCCAGCTTATAGTCTTCCGGAGCAATACTGGTTACTGATTTTACTGAATTGATTTTAGTAGAACTTGCTTTCTGTTACTGATTTCAGTTTTTGGTTTCTTTTGCCATGTTAAAAATAAATATTTTAGCACATTCTGTCCATGCTAAATGCATAAAAATGCATGAGTGAGAAGAACACATGGAAGCAATTGCAGCGTTCAGAGTTGGGGAGATTTTGTGTTCTGTAGAAAGAATGCATCAGGTCGATTTCTTGTCTTTTTTTTCGGAGAGCTTGAGCTGGAGATAATAGTTGTAGGTAAGAGGTGGTTAGAGGGCATTGAGAAGATGAGCCATGGTTGTTGTGGTTGTTGTTTATGTCCAGGTGCGCAGGTGAGTAACTCGTAGGTGTATTAAACAATGAGCACAAGCTAGATTTACCACTTCAAAAATCAGTCTTTTGTAATTGCTCCGAATAAAGAAAAGATTATTTGTAATTATATACATTAAAATCTAATCTGAAGCATTAATCTTTCCCTCTTGTTGAATAGTAACAGGTGTCTTCCCCTGAACAATAGCTTCTGTGAACATTTGCAGGAAGAACATGAACATTCTCATAGCATTTTTACACATTACTACATTAAAAAACGGCCTGCAGGTGCGCTGGAGGGGCGTAATCAGTTGGGCTGATTTGAATAAAATTGGTTCATGTGTAGATCGAGTCCACTTATTAACAAAGACATCACGACTTGTTCAAAGAAAACAGCATGTGTGGTGCATGACAGATGATACCGCCTGAGGACGAGATACATCCCTGAAATTACATAAACAGTTGTGGCCAAAAGTTTTGGAACTAGCTGGAGATAGTTGATGCATTTTATATTTGTATTCATAAACAGTATGATTGCCTCTTTTTTTTTTTTTGAACAATCATTTTCTGTTTTTGAATTAGCTGACAGCTGTTTTTGTGTTTGTTTCTAACGGAAATGATTTGTTTTAAAGGTTTCTGTAAAGAAAGATTAGATTTTGATAAGCTGATGTGATTCAAATCTTTATCTGGATTCGTTTTCATGCCACCAGTATTTCTCAGTATTTTTAAGCAGATTTCTAGCATATATTAAGTCTTATAATGTAGTGTCTTAAAGTCAGCATTTGCATAATTGCCTAATACATGTTTCTTATTGTGAGTCTTATCTGTGTGTGTTATTTCAAAGAAAGTATGTCATTTTTAATCAGTTGTTCTTTCTACAACATAACTTCCTTTTCCACTGACAAGAATTCGGCTGTGGGTAATTTTAATAGTTGATTGTAATGTCCGCTATTCATGGTCCAGTTATTTTCAGATAGGTAAAATCAAGTCCGGCCCTGTAAAGTTTACTCATTAAATGTTCTATTTTACATTAAGAACAGCAGTTCGCATTGGCTTCGAGTCAAGTATGTGCAGACAAAATGCCATGCGAAAAATTATTGGCTGAAATTTTGGTGCATCCCTACTTAAAATCACATTAAAATGCGCACACAGTGCAATAACTGGAATCAAAATGTTATTTTTACAACAAGTATTCTATTCCTGACCTTAAGTATCGGATTCGACTGCGTTGGTTATGATTCAAATTTTTTGTTCAATTTAATCATTTAAACTGAAGCATCTTAAAATATAATTTAGTTCTGCAGTTAGACATGTAAGAAAAAAGTTATGAAAAGCATATACGCTTCTGGATTGGCATTGGAACCAAAACGCAATCCATTCAGTCCGGCAGCTGCATTGTCACAGATTTCCACAGTTGCATGACTCAGGAACAGAGCTGTCAGGTGTGATTCTATCTCTCCTGACAGGTGAACACTGAAAACTGTCTATTGTGTTGGGCAGCTTAAAGAGATTTCTGTTATTTCATTCCTCTTGTATCTCTGCCCGTTACATCAGTGTGACAGCATGTCACATAACAAACCCAGTCATTTCAGCCACTTCAGGTAAACACAGACATTTTTCCCCTTTAACTGAAAGGCTTTGCAGCTGACGAGCATTGCTGTCTTTATTGACAGCCTAACCCTTCTCCATCTCTCAATTCAAGCTATTTGTCCTGTCAAATATCATGTTGTTCAGTGTGACATTGGAAGCATTAGCACTACACACTTGGCTTTTATATTTGTGTTGGCTTCAATTTGATGGGCCACTGCTTTTTAAAACCCACCCGTTTTTATTAACTCCTTTACCTAAACAGTCTTACATGGAATCGCCATGTTAGCAGGCTTTTGAGATCTGAATGCTATCGTGTTTTTGTAGTAAGGAAAATGTGATTTCTCATGATGCAATGGAAGTACTAGATTAAGCGAAGTTATATGATGTACATCAGCTTGCTTACTGCTAACCCCTTATTTACACAGCACATGTCTGCGGCTCCGGTGAGGTTTTGTTCCATTCTCTACGTGGTGTCAACTCACACCAGGAGCATTTCAGAAGCAAAACAGCTGGATTTGCGAGACCACGAGATTTGCCTATCTGAAGTTGTTTTCCTTGATTTTTCATGTTTTTAATGGCTAAATGGTTATATTGTATACTGTCGAACTTTATACTCTTTTAAAAGTCCAGTTATAGACGACGAGGATAAAAGTTTTCAACTTTGAATCTATTGTCATCAATTTCTGCCCTCCTAGTGATGTGAAATATGAGAGGGACTCCACACGGTGAATATTTTGACTTTATTTTGTATTTGAACGCGGCGTGCAACAAAAATAGACATGCTGATGTGAACATGATGTGGCCGCGGATCGACTCCAGTGGGCGCGTCGGAGCCATAAGGCGCTGCAGGTGCGCGCAGGGTAAATAAGGGGTAATGTTTGAGTTATTATGTATGTTGGCATGCTAAATTTGAACATGTTGAGTAAACAGCACTCAGAATGTCGTAATTTATACTGTAGTGCTATAATATTTTAAAATCTGAAGCCTATTTGTTGGACCCTTAAGATTATTGCATAGGGTTTATTATTTTTATTGTTATTATTGACATAAATTTATGACAAATAAACACCCCAGCCCTCCAGTTTTTATTTTAGTAATGTAAAAAAAAATTAATATGTAAGTATTTCTGTATCATGGGAGTATTTGATGTTATAAAATACACAATTACTGCGTAGTAATGAGAACTTTTTATGCTTAGTTAACATAATCATTATCATATTGCAAAAAAATGATTGCTCCCAAAAAGGCTTAATTTCTTTATGCAAAATGGATCACAGTTTTTAGGTAAAAATGTGACTCCGACATGATTTTGTGATATTCATCCATATACGTCACATGCCCTTTCAGACTAATCTGCACAGTGCACACGTACCTTCTGTCTGTGCACCTCTGCCTCGCTCTCTGCAGTCTTTCTCCCTGACAAATTATTTCCCTGCCCCTTTTTTTAGCTGTTTTCCTCCTTTGCTCCTCTCCACATCGTTTCGATGATCTGAGGGAACTAATGATCTGTAATGTACCCTCTACCCCTAGACCCTTCTCAGCTGTCTTTTCTATATCTCCTCTCGTCCTCCTTTTCTCATATTCAGTCATAAACAGGCCACCCACAGGCTTGCTGACAGGCCTCTAATAGTTTTTTTATGGAGGTGAAGATGGAGCGGCTTAATGTTTCGACACAAGCAATCATCGCTCCTCATCTCTTTAATGAAATTAGATTAAGTGCACCTGGGGAAGGGCTGAGGAGAGGGAGGCCGAACGCCGGTTAGGACGCTAGCTTTCATTTAAAACCAATTTGCCTGCAATATTCCGCCATCAGCCTGGGATTCAGCATGCAGTCGGAACGGAGGGTGAATGAGATCACACTGGCACAGACGGGTTTAATTCTCTTCCCCGCGGGCGGCGTGAAATTATAACTGACACATTCGACACACACTTTAATATGGAGATGCCATTTTTCTTCTGTCCAGCATGGCTTTCATTCTCTATCTTCTCTAGCTTTCTTCAGCTCACTGGTTTCCCTCGCTTGCCTACAATTTCTCTCTCTCTCTCTGTCTCCCTCTCTCTTACTTTATTTCTCTTTCTTTCTCTTAATGGCATCATAACGTTACCTCTCTTCGAACCGCTAAAGCATGGATGAGGTTTTCTTTTGAATTTATTTATATTATGACTGTGTCCAATGTTCTTTTCTTCAATTTGAGAGAATGTTTTCTTTGAATGTCAGGAGTTACATCTGGTCCATGTTTTCCTCGCTATTTTGCGGTGCTACTTATAGGCATGGAATGGAATGGAAGCAGAGATATTACCCAAAATTGATTTTGAATATGTATCTATTTGAATGGATGGTGACTATGGGACTTTTAGCATTTTTTTTTTTAACAATCTTTAAGAAAAAGTGCATGCATTGGATTTACTTAGAGGAGCAGTCATTCACATTCACTTTCATAGTTCGACAAATTGAGATGTTTTACAGCACGTTCATACTGCTCTTTTCCATACAATGAAAACAAGCCGTGTCTGCATGCTGCAAGTTATTTCCATTCATAAGCTAAACAGCTTTTTGCTGTTTAAATGATGATGAGCGCACTAGTTTAAATGTTGGAGAATACGATTTGAGAGTTGAAGTGGATCCTTTGGTCTGTTTCACACATATTGGTATTGTATGACTTCAGACGACTTGTAAAATAACGCATGAGCCACATGGCCAACTTCTGTGGTTTCTTTACAGTGGTTTTTGTCATTTTTGGAGTTTGACAGCTGTGGTCACTATGAATTGTTTGGAAAAGAGCTGGATGAACTTTCTTCAGATTTCTCCATGTGCACACCATGGAATAAGTAGCAGCATACGGGTTTGGAACAACATGAAGGTTAGTGAATAATTACAGAATGTTAAACTGCATTCATGTTTTTGACTTGACTATGAAAGAGTATTATGTCCTGTAGGGCTTGACGCCAAGCTCATTAAAGCATCAACGCTGAAATGATGTCTCCACAAATACACATCATAGATGACTGGCAAGGACACGTTCACTTTGACATACACTTGTGAAATAGTGCTTGTTATATTGTCTGTTTATTCTGGCATCGGAGAGAAGTTGAGTGAGGCCAAACATAATCACGATGCGAATTATTGTTGGAGTGGAACGGGTGCTCAAGGTATTGTTTGAAAAGAGAAATATTTGGCGTAAATTGCTAACAGCCTGCTTTATGATTGCGTTAAGGGTGTCTTCGCGCATGGTTCAATTGCTTGATCCGAACCCAATTCGATTCATTTCTTCTTCTAACTTCCAAGTAAAATGCAATTCGCTGGCCAATTTCAGAACAACCAAATTAAGCAAAATGTAACATCAGGCAGAATAGTAAGCAATCAGTGCTATTGCAATGGTTTCTGGGATACTTGGTCACTGTTCTTGTGTTTTGTTTTGTTTTCGTCCCTCTTCTAGGTCTCTGCTATCCTTTTTTAAACAAAGCTGTGGATCAAAGTCAGGTGTTTCCCGCAATCCGAGCATGTTAATGTGTGCTTTTAAAGGTGGATTGTCGTGGCAGTCTTGTGCTTTTGCTAGGAACAGTGTGTGAATAACAAGCCAAGCGCTATAAACATTTTTCCACATCAGTAATAAAACTAAAATTGAGTCCATATTGGATGCAGATGTTGTCTGCTGAGAAAACATTGGGTGCATATGTGTGTGTGTGTGCGCGCACATGTGTCAGACTGGAGTATTTCTGATCGTGCATAAACATGATGCTTAAGTGCCTCTTATTCAATAAACATTGGCGGACGTTAACTACTCACAGCTTGTTGCCAGTGCTTTTTGTTTCCAACTGGAGCTTGAAAACCAAGATTTGTCCCAGCCAGGGCTTGTCTGGAGAAGTTTTACATGAGCTGAGGTTTCACTTCTCTTCCAAGAAATGACACAGACGATCAGAGGCAACTCGCAGAAGGGCTCGCTGCGACTATTAGCCCATGTCATTGATTGTAATGCACCCCATGAGAGATGAGACTTTCAATGGAAAGAATCAAAGAATCTCGTACATATTTCAATTAAACGCAGAACCCTGTGCAGTTTGTGAGACGTGTCTTTGTAGCCTCCACCAGGGGTGCTAATATGCTCTGATGATTTTTTGTTAAAACTGTAACTGAAAAGAAACATACTTTTGTATGTTAATCTTTGTCACCTAAATATTTATATGTGAACATTAAACAATATATTATAATTAAAATATTATCTGATATTTTTAATATTATGCATAATATTTTATAGAGAAACCTGTGTAGTTTGTGAAACGCATCTCTGTCTTTACAGGGGGTGTTTTCCCGATTTTCGTTCAAACAAAACATGTTAATCTTTGACCGACATCACTCCGTCACCTTATACACAGTGAAAAGCCATATATATGACTCCTATCTAATTAAGATTTATGCTCCCCAATGTATAAAATTTCAATCCCCAGAATGTGCTAGTTTTTTTTTTTTTCTGAACTGCAGGTATGTTGATGATGTATGCAGAAAGAGGAAACCCTCTAGGGAGCAAGCGTTCCGAGATGACGACCAAAACACACAAGCCCGACTGCTTTCAATTATAGTTTGGATACAGCGATTGAGTCCCTCATGAAAATAATAGAGCCTGCTTTGATCCATTCCACTGAGGGGAAAAGGTTGTAGGCCTTGAAAGATTACAGGAAAAAATAATTATTGTATCAAGGAGGCCCACATAAAACTTTATAGAGGCTTTTGAGGCACAGGGGGTAAAGGGAAGCAAGTCCTAACGATGGTAGTCACTAGCGCTCATTTGCCAGATTTTCCTTTTTTAGCAGCTTTTAATGGCTTGGTTATAGTCTGGGCTGTTTTATAACTTAAGGCAGCCTGTGTCTCACTGTGCTTTTATTATAGTTCAGAGGAGCGCTAACATACTGCAACTTCATTTGTGTAATTTACTTTCATATGCTAGATAGCGTGTGCGTTTTAGCGCACTTAGCAGCGCGCTCTAATTCTTATGAGTTCTGACAGGGTTGTTCTGGAGCGAAATCAGCAGCAGACTGGCATTAACCCCACCTCCCTGCTGGCAGCACAGATAGGTTAGATGGGGCCTCGATTAAATTAATTTGACTTCATTAGCAGAAACCTGCTACAGTCAGAGCACCCGTGGTGTTGCTGTAGAGGGGCATTGGGAGACGCCTGGCAGAGGATCGTAGGAAAGCTAACACATGGCCTTGACAGCCGGAATATGCAAGCCCATGGACGGAGGGATGGCTGCCAAATGAGTGTGATGTGCGTCAGTAGCTTTAGGGGAGCTCCATCAACGCCCACCCTCAACCCTGATGCCCCATAAGGCTATGATGCTAAGTTGCAATCCAGTGCTAGTTCTGTCAGTTTGGACCTACTGGCATGTCATTGTTTTACAACTGTATTGTATTATGTGTTTTTGTTTTTCTAGTTGGCAAAATGGACATTTTTACACACTAGAGAAAGCTCGGATGGATAGGAACATGTTAGGCCCGCCTAAACACTCTCTAGCCAAGTGCGTAAAAATAGGTGTTTCTTACTACGCAACCTCATTTTCATGCTTCAGGGTCCAAATGTGTCCGATCTCAATTCATTTCGCAACATGAAAGGCTGCATACTTTATAATGTCAACTGCTGTTACCGAAGAACAAGAGCTTGCCTGAATAACTACACATTTGGTTTAAATTCGCCCCCTTGAGTACTCTAGTCAGTTAGCGCCTAGTCTTGCGTAGCCAGAAGGTCAAAAGTCTGGACTCAACTTCTATTGGCCAAGGACCACCCAAGAGGATGTCTGAAGGACATGTAAAGCAACCAATCACAGTTCATTTTGTCCTGCATCATGTGTCGGGGCATGCAAAGTCCAAATTCCTATGATAACAGACGAGTGTGCATCTAATAAATTGTTCATTTAAGATCGTTGTGCAAGTTTACGGCAACAATGGCGCAGCAAACTTTACATACTTTTTGAAAATGCCAACAGTCCGAGGCTTTGAGGTGAGAGTAGTTAGCGCTAGACATTGAGAGTGCAGCAGTGATGACACAGCCTATTTTTGTAGGCCAACCCATTTAGCATTACCCTAGTTCCATCAACAAAAAGCCAATAGGATTTTCCCATTGGCAGTTGGCAGAAAGTAAACTCTGTGACCAACAAAAGTTTATGATTTGTACACGTTTTATTCATCATAATAATTTTCACAACTTTTATGAATTTCAAAGCCTAAGATACAGAAGTAAACAAGTAAATGTGGGCTATAAATGAGCAACACCATGCTTGTACTTTAACTTTAACACCTCTAAGCTTCCAACAACTCTTTCAGTCTTTATTTAAAAAAAAAAAAAAAAAACTTTTCTTTTCAAGTTTTCGTTATGATAGTATAACATAACCACATTTAACCAATAAACTTGATTTCGGGAACCTGAAGTGCTAAAACACTAATTCACTTCTCAGTCACACCTGCAGCTCTCTATTGGCGGTGCATTGGCCACGTCCTCGTATTTACATCGGTTTTACTAGTGTAAAAATGTTTCTGGTCTTTAAATGCGAATTGATTTTCCGGAAAGAATGTTCAGACAAAACATTCTGAGACCGATACTTCAGTCTATCCTTTGTCTGTCTTATAATTGTTTTGCTTGATTTAAGTATTTTGACAAATAACGTTTGTTAACATGTAGACTTATAGCAGAAGTGGGGAAAAAGTTGTAAATGTCTTTCATCAAATTTCATAAAACTGGAATGTTTTAAACGTACTTTGTTCTATCAAGCAAACACGGACACAGATTAATTTTAATTTGTTTTTACTGTATTTTTGGGTCAAATAAATGCAGCCTTGGTGAGTGTGTTGGTTGAATTGCTGATGTTTTGTAAAACTGATTTTGGCATGTATTTTAGTTCTAATTCTAGATTGTGAAACTGCAATTTGCTTCCTTTTTGTTAAAGGATGACGTATAAATGAATGCCGTTCCGTCAAATGCAGATCCAGGGGCCTCAGTTTTAGAACAATGTCAATGAATCACAGAGAATGTAATGAAAGAAAGGACTACAGAAGCAGAGATGAGGAGGCCGGCATTCTGCGCTGACCTGTGCTCATGTGGGAGTGCGGGGATAAATAAATAACTTTCTAAATAAATAAATAATGTTAGCAGTAACTCCAGCTTGGACTGCGGTAGCCAGAAGGCGGTAAGTTTTCTGTGTCTGGTGTAGACTTGAGAGCTCTTTGATCAAGAGAGCATCTGAAGATTCGCTCCACATCTGCACACGGGGAACGAGCCTCAAACTGCCAAGAAACGTTTTAATGACGGCAGGATTAGAGAATGAAAGGCAGCTCCAGATGGTGGACGGCGCAGAGCTGCGTCCACGGTGGGTTTTTTTAACTGCTTTTTTATTGATAAAATATGGGGTGAAAAATTGCGCGGGGCTTATTAGGCGTCCCGCTGCACTGCCGCTCAGCTGGCCAAGCTGTTCGCTATGGCCTCTGTCCAAACACGCTTCCATAAATTTTTAGAAGCGCCTTTAAATCTATGAGATCCTAGCTTGTTAAGCCCAACCCACACTCCTGTCCACCTCCCTCCAGTCTCCTTCTTTCCTTCCCACAGGCCTTGAATCCTCAATCCTAGCATCCAACATGTTTTTTTTTTTTCCGTTATAGGCTTTTCACTTGAGATTTTTGAATGTCTCGAATGAAAGCTGTTGTTGGCTTGGTTTTGGAGATGGAGTACAGAAGAGCAGGAGGATGAAGCAGGGGAGGTTTAGTTGGGGAGAGTTCTGCTTTTCAGGCTTGTTACGATGAGCCAAGCAGCAATATTTAGCTCCTCAACAAATTAATTCCTGCATGATTTCAGCAGTTGCCGGCACTTTCTGAAGTGAAGCGAGGAACTAGGGTGATTAATCAGATACATGCAGCACTCTCCTAGCTACTGATCAGAGACTAAAACAGACACATGGCTCTGGCAGAGAAATTTATGTGTAGAGAGAGCCTATGCATTTTGACTAGGGTTTATGTCATCTTTGTTGATGATCAGATTACATTACAGGAATAGTATTGAATCTGTAAGACTGTATGTTTTACACTTTATAAACAGCAGAGTGGCTTTTCAAATTCTAGTTATGTGGGTCTTGAGTTAATGTTAAATTCACACCGAGTGCGTTTGTGCTGTTAGTTTTTAAGCTGAATTAGTCAAACGTGGCGCCAACAAAGGTAGAAATAACTGCATTCATGTTTTTATGCATTTAATACTGGAAGACTTTAAACAAGGACACATATTTGTCGCTACAAAAGAAAAGTACATAATTCGCCGTCATTTTATAGATGCTTTACTTTAAGGGTGCACTAACTTAAAAAGGTTTTACTTATAAAGAGATGAATAGCTCTTTTGTTGAAGAATGTTGAAAATGATGTACATTTACATCAGGAGGCATATAATAAGTGTGCATTGACAAAATTATTCTTTATATTGTTATTTCTATCTATTAAAGTGGTCATGACATGGATTTAATTATTTTAATCTGTTCTTTGAGGTTCACTTATAACAGTGTATTAAAAACAGTCATATGTTTGCAAAAAAAAGATTATTTTCAACTCTCACTCTGGCCTTGTCGGAAATAATCCATTTTAAGAAACTGAACAAGCATCGGCATATTGTATCCAGTGTAGACAGCGCCAGTGATTATAGCATAATGGATTTTATTTGGTTTTGATGCAGCACAACACTCATGTCCAGTACAGACAGATGTGTGTTACGTAAGGATTTAATGTCAGTGGTTCAATGTTTAGTGATGTCTTCATCTAGAGGCAATCATATGCAAATATTTACGCCCCTACAATGTCACAGATCCCACAACATCCAAACGTGCCATTTTTGGAGCTTTGTTACTTAAATGTTCATGTCATGACTCGTTTTAAGATGTTTATTTCAGTTCAACGTTAAACTCAAACTTTGACAGTTTTGAGAAAATGTAAACTTGAATATACTCATAAACACCACTGATGCTCCAGAACTGGTGGGGGCAGCAGAGAGACTGATTTCAGCTGTTAGAAAGACATGAATAAACAGGGGGTTTGACCCTATCCCGTTCACTTTATATGCACTTACGGTCTTGTGGACTAACAATGGCTACCATGTGCACGTGATTGTGAAGTCCACAAAGATATGGGTATCCCATTTGTCATTTAAGGTTTCAGAAGGGTGCTTGACATTCACTGACATTAACCTCAAAACCTCACTGACATTATATATTTTTTATATATATATATAATATAATATAATATAATATAATATAATATAATATAATATATAATGTCAGTGAGGTTTTACCAGTGCTGGATAGTTTTCTCCAGGTATTGTAGACCTTCCAAAGCAAAACGTAAGTAAAAATTACTCTCTGCACCTCTAAGGTCAGTGTAGTGTGTTAATAAATCTCATTGGAAATCTACTTTATCCAGACTTATTGTCGACCCTGACCACTGCTGAACATTGATATTCATTCTGTCATATGCCTTAAGCTAGCTCAGCCAGATCATCATCAATAAGTGCTGTTACGGCTGACAGGACATCGAATAACAGCCGACAATTTGTCTTTGTATTCCTCAAAATCCGTCCCCTCTTGTGTTTGCTGCCGACAGCTTAATGGACTAATTTGTAACTGTGAGAAAGGATCGTGTTATTGGATGTGTTATAATTTGACAGAGACAGGCTGTGATGCCTTTACCACAGATGCCTCTGTGCACTTTTCCTATTGTAGCTATCTTTTTGTTTTTTGTTTTTCCTGCTGAGGATAGAGAAGAGGGAATGGTGTATAAGTTGTGAAAGATTTTTGATGTTCAAAGCCCACCAGGCCTGGAATTCCCCAATCAATTCCTCCCTCCATTTTTTCCATCCATATTACCTTCACGCAAAGCCAGAAGGGGACTTTTCTTTCCCAGAGCAGAGAGTGTCTGCAGCACAGGACACATGGAGGCTTCTGGGACTGTGAAATGAATGGAGAAGGGGTAATAGGAGAGAGTTTTGAGGGCTATAACATGAGTTATTTATCACGTTTGTGTGTTTGCGAGTGAGTGAGGAAAGAAAATGAGTGAATGAAACCGAGATGAAACTCAGAGTGCACTCAGAACTAATGCAGTACTTGATGACTCGTTGGATCCATGCACTTTTAGGAAGTGCAGGCAAAGAGCAGGAAGAGCATTAGTACAACACAACAGGAAAGATGAATGCACAGTAATTTTCTACCACGGGACACAGAGTGAAATGTGCCACAAAAAGGGACTCCCGTGATGAAATTGTATATAATGAGGGAAAATGAATACATTCATGTGACCATTTGTGCAAGCGCAGAATAAAATATGTGTCGGAGCCGATAGCCTCGTGGGCAGCACTGCGACATGTAGCTTGGTTGTACTTTGGGTGATCCAGTTTTGAGCCACGGCTCGGCTACCTTCCTTTCTCCCTTCGCTTCCTATCAGTTCTGTGTACTATCTTAATAAAGACAAAAACACCCAAAAATAAATATTAAAAAAAAGAATAAAGTATATACTGTATTATGTCAGCAACAAGTAATTCGTTACTATTCTAATGGACCATAATGGGTCCAGAAAACAAGCAAATGTATATTATATCGTCACAGTTGGGCAGAAACCTTGTATGTCCATATTTAGTCATTTTCATGAATCATTACTATTGGTCACCCCTTATGTCTGTCCGTGGGTTTTGCAAATATACCAATGAAAAGTCAAAATCCTCGTAACTCCATTTGTGCTTGGTTTTGCTAAAATGTTATCATCATGAGACATGCAAGTGTCCACAATATCAACTTTGACAGTGCAATGTTTAATTATATTACCATTTCCTTAAAAGTTGACTTTAGTATTCACATTATGACATATAACAATATAAGTTTGACACAGGCTTTATTGCCTATAACCTAAAACCCATATTGTCTAAAACTCATCAAATCAGCTTGACAGATTTCTGTTTATATGCATATATGCTTACAATAGCTATATATTATCATATTTACATGATACTGCTAGCTAATTCAAACAATACTATAGAATTACCATGCCATCAAAAATACACTGTACTCCTTTGTTACGAATAGAATAGAACTGAATAGAATAGTACAGAATATGATGCATGCTTTTTTATTTGTTTTGTGTTACAGTGATATGATATTATTGGAGCACTTTTTATGATGTAACATTAAGGGTGGAAAAGGACACGTAAGACATTACAGCTGCACAGTCCATGTTATTTCATTTAAAATCACTGTTCAGTATGTTCTCACTGGTCCATCAGGTTTAAATGTCTTTTAAATCTTTTTCCAGTTCAGGGACCCATAACATTACGATGAGCAACTGCAATTCAGACAGATTGTTTCATAAGGTCACTTCCTCTCCATTGCACACATCCACAGTAAGCCTCCATTGTCTGATTGTGCAGTCGTGTATGTGTGTTATTGTGAGAGAGAAACTCTCTTCTTTATTTTTCTCCACTGTGCTGGTTATTACCCTGGCTGTAAATATTAGATGGTCCTGGAACAGTGTCTCTCCTTGTTAAGCACCCCCCCCCCCCCACACACACCCCCATCAGCCTCAGGGTTAATAGTAAGAACATAGAGAGCTTTAGTGTAAAATGCTTTGATGGAGTCTGGCAGGCAGGAAGACCCTGTGTTGGTGACCCTTGTGAAATCTGTAAAGTCTGGTGTATGTAAAGGTTCTGCTTCGTGGTCAGGTCGATCAAACCAACGGTCTGTCACGCACATGACGTATTTCCCAAAGGACCGGCTCGTGTATTTGAGATGCGTAAAGTAAATGTCTTATTATGAATTCACTCGGTGGCCTTTTATGAAATGAGAAGTTGGGCTAATGCTACTATACTATTCATGTGGACATGCATCTACTTCTCTTCTGTGCTGGTATCTGAAAACGTAGCATCGCAACAATTTATGTCTGTATTACTATATAGGTTAACTAGCAAAACCTTTTTTCGGTGTTATAAAAATACCCAGGTGCATCAGCCCATAGGCTAAAGAATATATTCTGAACTTTCACATTCTCAGACTTTTTAAAAGAACTGAAACACTTTGGTAATCATTTCTTTAGAATGTACAAATCGAATGCTCTCTTTAGAGGGTGTAAAAATCTTTTAGCCTTTTATCTGTGGCATAATGTTCTGTCAGCGTTTTAACTTTGAAATAAAGTAGGCTGGAATTACAGTCCCTGACAAGTGTTTAACAGTTTTACAACATTTTGGGGGTGTAATTGGCCAATTTTGCAAGGTTCTTGCTACAACCCAATTATAAAAATCGTTATGTGGCTATACTTTATAAGATTTCTGGGGGAAAAAACGCAAAGCTGCGTGCTGTTGTTCAGTATAAAGCAGGGCTTATAGTATTGTCTTAACAGTACTTTGGTATTAGATGTTTAGGTATTTGAGTGAAACAGGCTTCATAATGAATGTTCTATAATGGGACAGCAAGTGCTAACATAATGCCCTTTATTGTCTGCCATTCCAAATGCACTGCCGTTTACCCAGGGCGCCATCTCAGATTCTTTGAGATATGTTCAGTCTGGCTGTGAGCCACTGGTATTGATGCATATCTGGAGCTACAGACAATCTCCCTGTTGTGCGGCAGTCCCAGCTTTCTGTGGGTCAGTGTAGAGGACATATAAGCCTCTGGGCCAGCGTAGAGGACATATAAGCCTCTGGGCCCTCGGGGTATTATGGTCGCATGAGAAGCCCTGGACTATGTCCATGAAGTAAATGTCTTAGTCTGAATTCACACGGTGGCCTCTTATTAAAAGAGAAGTTGAGTATTGAGATATTTGGCTAATGCTACTATTTTCTACCAGCAAGCACATGATTTCATTCCATTTCATTTTATAAATTCCAGTGGACATGCATCTACTTCTCATCAATATGATTACGCCCGCTACTGTTGCTTGAATCTGAAAACGTAGCACCAAAACAATTTCCAAAACCTTTTTGCTTTCATGGGCATTTTATGAATTCAATGCAAAATTGGCATTTTGTTTTTAAGTTTGTAATTATTGTAAAACATCTTATAATGGACATTGCACCAGCCATATTACACTAATGCTTATCCAGCAGTGGACAAAGTCATAGGAACATGTTTAGAGCTGCACCATAATATTACTACAACTAGATTTTTACATTTCATGAAGAAAAATGTGCATAGTCCTTGCCCTCTCATGCAGCTCCTCACCATGCATATATTCTTTTTCTGAAGAAAATGTGAGTTGTGCTTTCCTGTGCAAAACTCATCAGCATGATGTTGGTAGATGCCAGAGTGTAATTTATAACGTGGCCTACAATACATATATATCAGTCTGGTGCATCCGGATTCTTTACACAAATATTTTTAGCATTTTTAATAAATCTTTCTTGAGCAGTTAATCAGCATATTAGAATGATTTCTGAAGGATCATGTGACACTGAAGACTGGAGTAATGATGCTGAAAATTCAGCTTTGCCATCACAGAAACAAATTTTTATTTATCTGTTTCAATTAAAGATGTAATAGTATTTCAAAATGTTTTTACTGTATTTGTATCAAATAAATGCAGCCTTTATATGAACACTAAGGATTTTTTCTGCTGGTCTGGTCATGCAAGTGGTTCAAACTTTTACTTGTCCTGACAAATTTTTCACTGGCCCCACCACAAAAAAGTAATTAATAAATAAATCAAATACAATAGGACTAGTTATTGTTTTTATCATTACGTTTCTGGATGCACACTCCAGCTGTTTGCGCACAGAAAACAAGTACAGAATTGAGTTATCTTTCGCATCTTCTTGGATGGATGGATGGATGGATGGATGGATGGATGCCAAATCGGGCAAGTGACCGTTCCATTTACTGTCCCAAGCGACTTTTGCTCTTGCCCCAGGCCATCAGGCAGTCCTTATTATCGAGCCCTACACACACACACACACATATATATATACACCAATAATGTTTAGTCTCTGAGATATTTGGGGTCATCGGGGTATGTAAGGATTAGGATTTGGTTTTTGACCATGCTAACCGATGAATTTTAGAAGTAACATAAAAGGCTGACCACAAATAAATTGCAGTGTGTATGAGAGAGAGAGATACGTTTGCAATGGTGGTGCATTATGGGTAAAGATAGAGTGTAGGCTGTAGAGATGGGGAGAGCAGCATAACCAACTCTAGATTGCTAGTGACAGGCTGATACTTCAACACTTACGGCTGCAGCTTTGATTTAATCACAGACCTGTCATTTGTTATTTGTCTGGCGCTCTCCACCGGTGCTGAGCCTGATCAACGGTCCTTTCCCTCGAGTTCCGTCCCTCCTCCCCCTCTGTTACGTCTAAATCCTCCATACAAATTAGCACCTCCCTCTGTGTGCTGGTGAGGAGGTTGATCAGAGATGGACAGAGAGGAAGAAAACAGTGGATTTGGGCAAGCAGAATCTGCCTGAGGCCCACTAAAGATCATTAATAGGGCCGTCAGAAGCCTTGCCAGTTGGTTAGCTTCTCATAAATAAGAAATGAATTCTTCCGCACCTTCATTAATAATGACTGCTGCAGCTATTTTGTTGCAGTGTAACCTTAAAGGAAAAAGAGGGGGTGGACGCTGGGAGGCCCCTTATTCTCACTAGTAATATGATAAGACAGGCCTCCAAATTAGCAATGAGCGTGTGATACCAAACCAGAGTCAATTACTCCCTGAGCCGAGTGGAGAGTGTGTGTCTCACACGCTTGGGAAGGTGGCTGGGGATGCTCAATGAATCGAGCATTTTAAAACCCTGCGTTTTATAGCCGGCAGAACTGTTACAGATAATCAGGATTTCACTGTCTTATTATTATTGCATTCCTCTAAGAGTGAAAGAAAAGGAGATGGTGTGAACGAACTCACCATTTCCCAAAGTCCCCGAACAAGAGGTTAGGGGGTTGTCAGGGTCAGCGGGTGGGTGAGATTATTTTGGTTTAATTAGGTGAAGGGGATGATTATTTTATTAAGGCTGTGCTAAGCTGTCACAGTGGTAGCAGTGAATGAGCTTCATTAACCCAAAGCTAAAAAATCATTATTCCAAACCAGGCACAAACCCCAAGACCTGAGAGACTAATCAAAAATGATCTGATCTCGTTTTGTCCTGGCCCTTCTTTAAGGGCCCATTTAACCATGTTTCACTTTGATTTCAACACCCTTTACTTCTGCTTAAACCCTGAAGGTACAGACAGTTCACGATCCGAAATCTTGATTCAGATTTTTTTATTCGTCCTTGTTTCACAGTATAACACTTGATCGATCAATCGATCTGTCTGTCATATGTGTATAAATATAACACACTGCTATATTTCTTTAGCAGGGATGCATTGAATTGATCAAAAGTGACAAAACATTTATAATATTACAAAATATTTATGTCTACCTTTTTTTTAACCCCTAAAAGGTTCATAGTAGTACCTTAAGGTATGTATTGCTACTCTGAGGTACAATATCACCTTTTGAGCTTGTCCACTTCCGACCACTTCCAGAGGTAGTCGAAAATGCATTTGAATGGATTGCTTTCATAGTGTAAACGCCCATGTGGTTGAATGTGTTCAGCCACAAAAGACCGTCTACTTTCCACCTACTGACCTAATACGTAAACATAATGGAAAGTTCGCTAGCCAGACAGGATTTAAACTTTGTTGGTTTAAGACTCAAGTTTGGTTTGAAGACGAAAAACCTACCTAGCACAATGTTCTCTCACCATTCCTGATTTCTAACTCACACAGGTCTCATGGCTGTCAGAGCAGAACCGAAATCTTCTGCTCTCGTTATGTTTTTCTGTTGTCTTCGGTCGTGTTCACATGTAAATTGCACAAGCTTATTTTGTCCATTAGATCGAAATAATATCTGGAAAAACCCATACATTTACCCACCCATAGACCCTCCCCTCGAAGAAATCAGGACTTAAGTAGTTTAAAGTGGACAAAAGAAACGGATTAAAGCATCAGGTGTAAGTGGGTATGTTTGTGCCTCGTCTACTTGTGATCCGATTGACCAAAATGCATCTTAATACCAGCTGTAAACAGGGCCTTAGGGGTAAAAAAGGTACATAGGAGTCCTTTTAACGGTACAGCCCCAGTGACTGTACCTCTAAAGGTACAATTTTTACTGTAATTTTTTTCTGAGAGTGTACCATAGTGTAAAAGTAACATGAATAAGCCTCTTTTTTTCTTACTTTTTTTTTTGGAAGAATGTTTGATGTTAGGAGTCTTTAAAGCAGTGGTTCTCAACCTTTTTTCCCAGTGGGCCGTACTGTTATCCAAGAGTAAGTCTCACGGGCCACATGTGATTTACATATGATGTCACCGATGGAAACCAATCAGATTTAATGTTATGGTTTTAGCAGGTGAATATCATTATTATACCTACATGTAGCACACACAGAAGAGGCGGTGTTTTCTGGTGGCACGTATTTTATTTCTGTCACACTGCAAAATCAACAAATACTACTGGCAACAAATACTATAAGAAATTTGTTTTCGTTTCAAAGTGAAACTCTCCCGTTCAATAAACTCACGTTACACAACTTTGAACGCATTGTTTCAATCTGAAAATATCAAGCATTCTGTCACATCGCAATCCCTCACACAGTATCCGCCAGCTGCAGCAGTGTGCCAATGCGGTTATTTTTTATCGATTTAAAGTACAAGTAAATCTAACAAACACATTGAATTCACATCCTTTGACATTGTAGGTTTTGCATATTACTATGAGCAAACAAAGGGTGTCCATCTCGCTCATTGACAGCAAACTGATTCTTCCATTCTTCTTACCTTCGCTGCTGATGCTACATCTCTTCTTGTTTGCAATGTGTTCCTTCATTGGTATGTTCCTCATTTCGTTTTTCTATTCTAATAAGAAATTTGTCCATTTTGATCCCTAAATTTTCAAAATATAATGGCTTCTATTGGAATTCTGCCAAAGTTTGCACTTGTAAGTGTTCGTTAACGTAGTAGGCTTTTCAGCATAGTAGGTCTGTGTGTGTCAATAATATATGATCACCAAAATGATTTTATATGTCAAAAAACAGAGTTCAAACTTATATTTATGTAATCCATTTTAATTTAATTTAATTTAATAACAAAAAATAAATTGTAAAACTGGAAGTTATTTTTTAAATGTGGTCGGCATATCATGGGCCGCATTTGCATTCGTGACGGGCCGCAGATTGAGATCCACTACTTTAAAGGATGTCTTGTTGAATGTACAAACGTTGTATCCTAGTGTCCAAGTTCATGTGTTGATAGTGGAAGTCAAACAAATATTGGTACAGCTCTGCTGTTGATTGTTTAAAGAGATTAACTTTTAATGAAAAAGACATCCTTTATCTTCAACCTTTTCTCCTTCCTCAGTTCCTTCTTGAGACCATTAATAATCCTGTGTCCTCTGCAGAGACAGGAAGCACAGTCAAATAATCATTTTGCCACGCCTCGGCCTTGACCACAGAACTAAACCACTCCAACACTCCTTCAGAAACCCCACCCGCTCCATGTTCTCCATTATTCCCTCTACAAGGTGTGTTTCCACTTCCAAGAAGCAGCCATTGTGTTGATGACTTATGGAGTCTCCCAGAGGAAGTCAAATCTCTGCTGCATACTTGGAGCAGGTTGGCTTTGCCTTGCTGCCAGAAGAGCTTTATGATATGTAATCTCTGGATAGAGCCGAGGCAGGGAGATTCATGTGTATTACTCAAGTGCATTTCTCCAGTTCCTAACCTCTAATCGACTGCTCTCAGCAGCTGGTTCTCCTTAAGGTCCTGGGGATGATTGCTATTGTTACAAGCAGACCTTGTGTTTCACCTCTGCACTCTGAAATACTGCAGTCTTAGTCAGACTCCAGGTATACAGTTATATGAAGCTCATGAATTAGTCTAATAGAATCTAGTCTGATGTGGAAGACAAAACAGAATTTACATTTCCACATTATGCCTTTTTACTTTTTACATTTTTACATTATGCCTTTTATCAGTCCATGTGTTCCCTGGGAACTATGGGGCATTTTTGTTTGCCAAAACCTGGAAGAGAGTTAGCATTTTAGCACTTCTGGTTCCAACGTGCTGAAATCAATGGGTTTTTTTCATGTGTTTTTGATGTCCGTGGTTAACACATGGCTCAAGATAATTTCACGTTTTATTCTACGAGAGAAAATAAATTGATATTTACCTACTTGTGATTTTTTTTTTTTAAAGCCATTACATGTCTTGAAAAATACTTTTGCTAACAAGTGGCTAAATCAGGCTGTTGGGGACATCACTCTGAACAGCTCAGTCAGCTTTTCCAGTTGTGCTTATGGTTGTGCTCTTACAAACAATTTTTAGATGAAGAATAAAAGAGTTGTCGGAGGCATAGGGGTGGTGACGGTGAAAATGTGGGACCTTGGTGTAGTTCGTTTATAGCCTACCTTTAGCTTTTCGCTTCTGGTGACAACTTTTGAAGCCTAAATGTAGTGTTCATCTGTGAAAATGATCTTGATTGACAAAACGTGTAAGTGTCATAAACTTTTGAAATAAAGTATCATAAATCCAAAAGCCTATGGCAAAATCCTTTTGGATTTTGTTCGAGAGAACCAACAAGATGATAGTTGTCGATTGGCCTACAAAGTGATGTCATAGTTCCACCACTCTTGAACCAATGGTGTTTGTATTGACAGGAACTCATTCAATAGGATGTATTTCAAGAGATTTGATTGGACCATCAAACAATGAATCATGTTAGGCTCTGATATTAATAGTTAATCTTTATATGTTTATATTTATAATTCTTAAAATAAAAGTATCTGTGAAATGCAAAATGAAAAATATATTTTTTTAAAGTATAGATTTATGGGATCTGCAACATGAAATATGAGAAATACTGAACACGCTCATACTTATTACATCCGTGGTTGTGGATCTTTGTGTGATTTTTCAGAATATTATATTGTTTCCAAGCTCTGGCTCTTAAACCTGGAAATGTTATGAGTTGAAAAAGCATTGCATAAACATGATAACATCCTAGCTGTGGTTGCGTACAAAAATATTGCCCGGCAGGCTAGGAACTTGATTAATTAGTTCAATCTTTTTTTTAAGCCCCAGCTGCTTTCTAATTGGTAATCCACTGTAGTAGTCATTATCTAAAACCTCTTTACTGTGCCACAATTTAAGCTCTAACTGTTGGTAAACCAAGAACAATTAGCTCTCAATAAGCTTGCATACAAAATCACAAACCTTTTGTTTCCTGGGGAATTGCTTATTAATATTCATGAGGTCCATCAACAGACCTGGTGAAAAACACGCCATTGTGCATCAACTAAGCTCTTAACTAGATTTTAGTATTCCTGTTATATTCAGAGCTACTTAATCCGGTAGCATCACCCCCCCCCCCCCCTGTTTTTTTCCCCGCCTCCAATCTCCAATTATGAATGATCACCCCCTTGCTTGCTGTCATCTGCTTGTTAAGACCAATATTGAAATCCTCATGTGGATTTATGCGGTGAGATCTGCAATGGAAATCAGGCACATCTGTTTGGAGATGCCGGTCTGGAAAAGAGCGATTGCTTCTCCCAGAGGATCAGCGGCGGCATCACTCCTCAAAAACACCAGCTCGTCGGTGACAAGTAAACCCAAATCATCACTGATGTTATTTATTTTCAAATGTTCCCCGCTTGACAGGCGACATCTTGTTCCGCGCCCGTCCCACGGGGCCTTGCGTCTGTGTCTGACGTGTCTGGCTGACACCAAAGCAGCGGGAAGTCGCCAGAGACATGTTTGGGAATTTGTCACAATCCCAAACACACATGCGCAGCGAGGTTGTTTACACACCTACGGATCTGTCGAGATGACTGTTGCAGTTGTCAACGTTTGTGGCAATGCGGTTGAGGAGTCCCGTCGAAACGAGACCGTGATTGGATTGAAAAGATGTAAAGGTATAACTCTCGACAGTGAAATAACGAGGAGCGGGTGGGTGGGAGGTGCAAATGTAGGCCACCTTTTGCATTTATTCAGGTGAGTTTTTTAGGTACCTTAAATTAATCAGCTTTCGTTAAGTAGGCCTAGTGATCTGACGACTTCTGATTTCTACTTCTAGATTTTTGTTGAGGAAAGCAGGATGATGCCAACTTTCGAGTTGGCTCACAAAAAGACATAAAATGCGTAGACGTAAAAACAACAGCAAATGAAGACAACAAGAACAGCAACATAGATAAAGATAAACATCTACAGGTCAGGTGGAGTAATAAAAAAATGGTGTGAATGCGTCAAATGTGTCTGAAGAGGTCATGGTCGGTGGATAAACATGAAAAATGATATTATATCCAATCAGGGAATTCAGTTTATGTACCCGATAGACCATTTCAGTCAAAAGTCTGGACGTGATATTGTGCCAAAACAAACTATAATGCAGGGCGACAAAGTCACTGTTGCCACATTTTGATCTATTGCAGGACACACTGACTTCCCTGACTTTCACATCTTCAACAACTGGGTCGCTGCTAGAGAAAGTGTGTGCGTGTGTGTCTAAGAACCAGGATGAGCGAGTGAGCGTAGCGGCAGGTAAACGAGGCGTGAGCACAGGGTCCTGCTCCCTGAACGCAGCGCTCGTCAGACAGTCCATTTGTCAAAGCGCCCCAGCGGAGCTTTCCAAAAGGCCGTGTCACTTCCAACCCCTGCAGGGAAACCCCACGTCTACATCCAGGGAAGAATCAAAGTATCTAGATTCTAAGAAGCATAAAGACTAATATGGACCTCATGGAGGAGAAATATGCTTATTGTCGGTTTGTAGTTGCTGGCATGATGTAACATAGTTTTAGTTTATAGCAAAAACTAGATCAAGTTTATTGCTGCGTCTGTAAAACTGTCATTTGTTTCGTTTTTAGGGCCTAAAAAGGGGGAAAAATTGTAAATGTATCTTGACGGGGGTTTGTTAGCTTGGAAAGAGCTAATTTGATGCATCACACTCCTCACTGTGTGTTTGGCAATTCCTAGTAGCTGTGTAGAGCCAAAGCGAGTATTCCTCTCCTCTTCCTCTAAACTGTCCAGCCAGCGCTCTCAGCAGAGACTCATTTATAAAGGCACTCCTCTGGCTGGCCCAGTCACGCACTGGTGCTTTGGACATCACTTCACTCCACTAATGGTCTTACTGGGAGAGGTTCTGCATCCTGGCTATCCATCAGTATGTCAGGATAGGGTATGTGGAGATACTTGAGTGTTTTAATTTCTGTGTTCCTGTGTGTGAGAGAGAGAGAGCTATCAGAGTTTGACAATTCTGGGAAATGAAGTGTTTTACCCATCCATCCATCCATCCATCTGACTGCCTGTCCATCCATCCATCCATCCATCCATCCACTCACCCATCTTTCAAGGCTATGTTTCCTGAAAAGCATTGAACAAAACATTGTGTGGTTGAACTCAGGAGGAATGTACCTCCTACTTCGGGACCAACTGTCATTGTTCTGGGTTTCATCAACTGTATTGTTAAGAGTACAGATAGATTTCCTCCTGTTCCCACCTATGTGTAATTTCTGTGCTATTAATGGCACCAAACTGAATTGCTAAAACATTTGTTGTTTCCAAACAGATAGCCCCGTCCCAAACTCAGGCCATTGGTTGAGCTTACTGTATTCTAATATCTGACTGCTCAAACAAAATAGAGCGATGTTGAAAGCACCATGTTTACACTTTTAAGGGAAATCAACTTACAACTGACTGACGTTTAGTTGTCCCTACACATTAAACTGACACACTGCAGCTTTAGGAGACAACACAGTCAGGGTCTTGGGCTGCTTCATTCACTCCAAAACTGCTGTTTCGTTTAGACTCAACCTTCTCCTGTCCTCTCCTCTATTGATTTACCTCTGTAAACTTGTACAGTGTCTCTCTCTTCCTCGGCCTTTCTCTCACTATGATGCACTTCTCGTCCTTGGGAGTTGTGTGTGTGTTTGGGCAGAGTTATGGTATAAATCAGATGAAAGGTAGAGACTGGGCCTGCAGGGTTGTGACTTCCTCTGGAGAGTACTGCAGCTCCAACTGAATAAATGGGAAGTGAAATGGCATATGGAGCCATAAAGTGCTCAGACTGTGGACTAGGCCACTGTGCTCTCAAAGCGAATGAGATTATATTCACACATGCAGCCTTTGGATTTAGCTAGTTTACACTTTGTACAGGGTTTGTGACTCTGTATGTTATTGGGAGTTTCATGGTTTTAGAGATACTGTATATACAGGGCTTTACATTAACTTTTTTGCTCACCAGCCACAGTGGCTAGTGGCTTTCCAAAGTTACTAGCCACTCAACATTTTCACTGGCCACAATTTTTGACATGGATACCATGGGGAAAAACTGCCATATAGATATTTATAATATTATCTCATAATTCGGAGCAGGTAAATTAGGCTGCTGTCACTATAAGACCTGATGTACAGATCCATTATACTGTTGCACATGCGTTTTATTTATCAACGGTTTACGTTCACTTAAAACATAACTGTTTTTATGTGAATACTCGCCATAACTGGAATTTTGACATTATTTTGTGTGTATTTCAGCGCAATATGCAGTGAAAAAGAACTCAATTTAGTGCTGAGAGGTAGCTGTATGTGTGCGCACTTTGGGTGTAAGCACAAAATCTGAATGAGTAAAATTATGCACAGTACTCGTAATACCACACCGAAATTCAACAATAACACCAACAATATTTATCTGGAGCAAATGAAACGAGTGAGTTAGGAGAGGCTGGTTTGTGTGTCAACTCACTGTCGGAGAAATGAGAGCGCAAGAAAGCGCAGCTGGTATCATGCATCTATTCTGTGAAAAATTAGTATTGGAAGTGTTTCAGATATTTCAGTATTCTGTATCAAAAAATCTATTTTTGATAACACTACATTGCACTTAGTTTATTATTTCAGATGCCTTTTTTAAAAGACAACAATTGAAAAAAAAAAAAAAAATAAATAAATAAATATATATATATATATATATATATATATATATATATATATATATATATAAAATTCAACCCTTCATATATATCCACGTTTTAAAAAAGTAGTAAAATTTCACAATATTACTTTTTACTGTATTTTTTAATCAAATAAATGCAGCCTTAATGTCCACAACTAGCACGATAACTACAATGATAAAGATATAGTTCTAAAAATTTATTCTAAATTTATTCTAAATATAAAAGAATATCAGAATCCACATCACAATTATAACAATAATGGCACAGAGGAACAATATCATTGAAATCCCTTTCAGAACTATTTTTTCCAGCTGATGAATGTTATAAAACATTGAGAGCCAATCAGAATCCATCCTGCTTTAAAGAGCTCAAGCATTTAAAGCGGCAGACAACAATCTTCCTTAGAATAAACGATCATTATTCTTCGTTGGTGTGGTTGCCAATATATCGTTATGGTTATCTTTATAGTTGTTATTCTTGGTGTGAATGGGCCTTTAGCCTTAAAAAATGATAAATTATCATATAAGTAGAGTAGTCCGTATGACTACTTGCGAGAAATAAGAACCAATGATGCCTGGTAGGAACGAAGTGTACATTAGATTTATTATACAATACGAGACAATAGACTATGTATAATAATCTAATGTACACATTGTTTGTACAAGGCATCATTGGTACTTGTGTTTTGTAAGTAGTCATATGGACTACCTTTATGATATTTGTCATTTTTGAAGAGTAAGGCTGTGACAAACTTCTTTTGCTTTTGTTCCTTCTTTGTAAGTCGCTTTGGATAAAAGTGTCAGTGCATTAATGTAAAGTATCTAAATTTCAGAGAAAGATGAGAAATCAGAAAACCAGGGTACTCAGACTTGAAGCTGTTCAAAAAGCAATTACATGACTGCTTTCTACTTCTTGTTTAGTGGGATGTTACAGACTTCCAGACAGACAAAGAGGGAGCGGATGGGGTAATAAGGGCGAAATGGACACTATAACATTTTCAGACATACCCTAAAGGTGAGGAGGGCCTCTCTTATTAGGCAGAGCACAAGATTTATGCCTTTATTTCTACCGTGGCTTAAAAATAGCCTTAGTTATTTCCATATGTGACCCCAGGGGGGGAAAGGGTTGACAGGGCCTTTCCAGGCATATTAGCCTCCCTGCCCAGTTTAAGAGGCCATAGTCAAGGGCTGCCGGGACGGGGTCTGCACCCTCTTGAGCTCAATTGGTTAGAATCACAGATGGGGAGCTCCTCCGAGCCTCACTTGACATGGAAAGCTATAGAGCAGAGGGTGTGCTGTTTCCATGTTCCTGAAGGAGGAAATAACTTAGCCTCCAATTAAAGGTTTAAGATGTTAAATAAAACTCTAATGCTTTTTAAAACAGCAGGGTTAATGCTTGTTTGTCTTTATGCTCAGGATGCAAGGGAATAGATATTTGCTAGGTTTTTGTAGCTTCTGGTAGTAGTAAATTTTTCTGCTGCTTTTGCCATTTCCTGTGCATTACGTTAGCTTTACGATTTATTACTGTGTAAACACGATCGGCCACAATATATATGCGTTTGTGTGTATATATAAATATAAATAACATATATATAAATATATATATATATATATATATATATATATATATATATATATTTGTACATATATATAATATTATATATATATTATATATATAACAAATTACAAAGCAAAGAACAGAGCACAGACATGCCAGTTCCGTTTAAACTTTAAAACCAAATTTTAAATGCAGCTTCCAAAAATATGCATGATCATTTAGGTTAGAATAATGTGTTTTTCCATAACACTAAGGCATAAATCATCCACTCGCACCTTATGCAAATAATTTCTCTCAAAACAAAGACTTATTTCCCCTTCTTTTTCTAAAAAAAGAGAACGAAAAATGCTGTCAAGGATCGCAGCATGTTTGCTTGGTTTCTCAAAAGTCTTGTATGTGAATGTCAAAATAAAAACTCTGCCACTAGACTGTACTGTCTCGCTCACATTTATATAAAGGAACTGATTGGCTGTTTAAAAGTTGATTTTCCACTTTGGTCATGTCTTGTAAAAAAACATATAAATAAAAAAATAGATGCATGATGCCCCTGTGGGTTTGGCCATGCGGATAGTTGTCCCATGACCATCGAGGAACATCGTGACATTTCCAAGGTGAACATTAGGTATCTAAGGAATTTTCAACTGTGAAAACAGTCTGATATTTCCTGGAAGCCATTGGGGTTTTTCTTTTTTTCAGTCAAAAACTCCCTAGTGAAAAAAAAAATACTAGAATGTATTTGAAATGCCATTATTTTGTGCCAAGTATACTAGAAATACAT
Source organism: Zacco platypus (assembly GCA_038088235.1). Taxonomy (NCBI): domain Eukaryota; kingdom Metazoa; phylum Chordata; class Actinopteri; order Cypriniformes; family Xenocyprididae; genus Zacco; species Zacco platypus. Next base: position 33,082,163 of record CM076082.1, on the reverse strand, counting down.
TTACATATTTATGTGCCAAATACTTGTACTTTTGGTTTACTAAACTGGTATACTTAAAGTCTGCTAAATTGGAACAACTAATTTTGTTCTTAATGGACTTTAATTGTGCAGAAGTTTGATGTCCGACTAAAGATATACTTAAGTGTATTTGATTGTGCTAAAGTGGAAAATTGTAAGTATACTTTAGGTACACTTTAAATATCTTGCATTTAAAGACTGATATTATACAGAGATCATACAATCTTTATCATTAGTGATATTAGAACACTTTTTTGGCATAATATTAAGAAACATGTGTTGTGCAATAGAATACTCCAAGTAAGAAGTACTCCAAGTAAATTTTTATATCAGTAAGTCTTAAGTGAAATGTCAGTAAATATGATTAATTGATTTGTGTTTACTTAGTATGAAATGAATGTATTTTAAATAGATTTTGGTTTAGTTTTTTTTTTTTAGTTTTTTTTTTTAACTAGGACTGTATGGGGGAATAAACAAAAACATGATCAAACATGATCACGTTTTTTTCTGCTTCTTCAATGCAAATGTTCGTGAACACATAAACCATCATACATAAGAGGGGAAAAAGCTCTTTGCGAGGTCACATTTTTTGATTTTATCAGTGCTGTGGTTTCGCATATGACCGATAACGTTTTCAATCCCCTCGAGCATAGTCAGATGTCGACTGCTGTTTTTTTTTTTTTTTTTTTTCCTTTTTGGAGTGCGTATCAGACAGGCTTAATGCCTCCCAGCATGGCTGCACTTAGTTTTTGGATTTTAGTGCGTTATTGAGTTTAAATAACCTGTGAAGTGTATTTGCTGGACAGCTAGGCATTATGGGACTCTCCCTAGGCTGCTGACAGTGAGTGAATGGGGTCATACGGAGTTGTAAGGAAAAAAAAAACAATTATATTTTGGTTAGTATTTCATACCATGGATAAATTAATTAGGTATTTTTAGTTGGTATGATTGGAATGGGGTGCAGTTGTGTGAAATTATCCATCCATCCAGCATTCTATCTATAATCTGTCTGTCTATCTGAATTGCAATTAATTTTAATTCTACTTCCTTTTATTCAAATTTTAATTGCAATTCTGCATCCTGTTTGCTACCTGGGATTAAATTCAGGAATTGAATCAGAATTGAATACTGAAAGCCGCACAACCCTAGTACATACAGAAATTGGCCATTGGTTTTGTGTTTGCATCTATATATGTATGTATTTGTGGGCAGAGGTCTTTTAGTATGTATGTTTTTCTCTTTGCTTTCATATTCAGTGTGTGTGTATATGTAGTCTCTGCACATATTAATAAAACACTAGTGGCAGGCATGCTTGTCTGTACATTCGGAGCTCTGGGTAATGCATTATGGAACAAAGAAACAAAGGACCAATATGAACTCAGTGTAGACTGTTTCAACCCTTGTCTCTAGGGCTCTGTAGCACTAATTAGAGAAAAGGCCCTCTTGCCCTCTGTCCTCTTTATATTTCCGTCTCCTTGCTCATCCCCCCATCCCTATGGATTTGAGGAGGAGGTTGGCAAAAGCAGCCCCCTCCCTTTCAGCTGAGTGTCTGGGGTCTTTAAGGGTTGGTCCCACAAGAAAAAGAGGGGTAAAAGTCATGTCAGGCTTGTGTCCAGATGGAGGAGGAAGGAAAACATGGCTGTGGGAGTGATTGAGAGAGTCTTTTTTGGCAATGCTAGCATGCAAAAAGAGGCTAATCCATATTAGCTGCACAAAAGCATAGCAGATTAACGGGTGTGTTCATTAAAATGCATTAAAACCTTTTGATGTGACCTAACAGACCAGAGAATGAAAGTTCAAGGGGAAAGAGAATTCCACGCTTTGGTGCAGTCTTCTGTTTTCAAGATTTTCACTAGCAATTTTCTCTTTAATTCTTATTAGATGCATCTATGTTGTTGTTGTTGTTTTTTTAAATTGTTGCTCTTTGTCAGCTGTATGTATATCTATGGAGAAATAGAGAGCATTGTAGGGGCTAACAAGGCTATGCTAACCCGCGTACTAATACATTTTGACATTTGCATCACATAACCAGCTCTATGTGTATGGATTTTCATACATAGTAAGCTTGCTCGGTCTCTCACCTGCACTTGTTAGTGTTTTATTAAAACGAGCAAGAACATTTTGAAGAAATGTCACCTCAGGTGCGTTTTAACAATCAGCCTATATGTTGAGAAATCCAAGTACAGAAAAGTAATGTTTTCCAATAAAATTGGACTGCAACACTACTTCCTGGCCCGGTCTGCGGTGTACTCTGATCTTAGAGTGGAAAATGGGAAAATTGACTGTTCTCTGCCCATTTGTTATCCTCTTTTATTCCTTCTAGTATAGCTGTGATTCTTGTTAAGCCAACATCTTGATTCTTGTTAAGCCTACATCTTGATTCTTGTTAAGCCTACATTAACCGTTCATCGGCTTCAGCGCCCCAGTCAAAGATTCTTTCCCTTATCTAATGGGCCTTGAGAAAAGAGTAGACATGCATTTTGAGATGCTAAGTCTTTGAAAGCATCAAGGTAAAGTGCTAATAGATACCAACGCAGATCCTTCTGACAGCGGCAAGCAGGAATTCTTTGGCAGCAGAGTATAAGATCGCTTAGCCTGCATGACTAGCATCTGCTAATGGGATTTTCTTAGGTGTGCGATATTGACTGGGCTTTCTGATTTGACATAAATAGTATTGCAATATTTTGTGGTTTGACTATCACTTAACTAATGCATCAAGCTTTATCTTTGCAGTGAGCATTTTGCTGATCAGGCATCATCTGTGAAATATATATCTGGCCAATGTACTCGACTCAGGAGTGGCTCAGCAAGTCCTCCACATAAGTGTCTTGAAAGCATTGTTACTGCAAGCCTCTTAACTGCCTCCATCAGTATTTGTCATGTCTATAACTGCCTCCCTTTTTTGATTTTGATTTTTTTTTTCGTGTACCACCATCTTGATGAGAGGCATCCGCCCCATGCCTCATTCCCGTAATGGCCTCGGTTGACTGTATATCATACACTGGGTGATTTAATCTGCCACTTTGCAGTTAATGCACAGAAAGTGACTCAAATTTCATGGCCACTGGAGTCAACCGCTGCTTTATTGTTATTAGCGTCATGCTATTGCTACCACCTCTGAATGCAATAAGCATAAAGAGGCTATTCTTCCAAGCGAACGTCAAAGGGAATGTGAGGGACAAGCTGTGCATGGTTTGTATGAAAAATTGAAACTTGAATAGGGGATTCACATCCCTGGCATGACTGCCGCTTGCCACTGATTGAATTGGGGAAGGATAATGCAGCCCGCCTGCAAAGTTGAGCCTACTGCATAATGCTAAGTGCAGAAAGCTTGTTACACAAGTGTTTATTTTTCCTCATGACTTTTCTTTTTTCTTAGTCAACACAGAATTTACAGTTCACCTGAATTTGATTAGCTGACTCTGCGGTTTGTTTATGTTACTTTTCGGAGGTCGATTGGTGTTCAGAGTCTACGAGTACGGTTCATAGAGCAGGGCCGTGTAAACAGCTGGCTTGTATTCGCTAATTCGATTTGAAATCTACTGTCGTAAATTTAATTTAATGATGGTAATGTGATATTCCTAACTCAATTCATTTCATTTGCTTGCTGTTGATTTGTTATTCACTGGAGGATTTTTTTCTTCCTCAACTTCACTTTTCCTTTCCTTCTCCCTTGTAAATCTTGATTTCCTGTTTTAAGTTGATACAATTAAAAGTGTCTGTTTAATTTTAGTAAGGTTGCATATTTGAAATACAACCTGAGTGGTCAATATGATTATCCCTTTTGAGTGCTGTTATCCCTAAGTGAATTACTGGTTACAGTTAGAAACAACTGTGTAATAGTGATTAAAAGTATTACAAGTTCATGATCATTCAGAAAGACTCACTAACTTTTTTGTTTAATTAGTCTGAATCGTTCATTGACTAAAGTCAGTTCATCAGAGTGGTTACTAGTGTAACTTTTAAAAGTAATGCATTACAATATTGCATTACTCCCTAAAAAAGTAGCTAATAGTGTTACTTTTTATGCAAAGTAATGCTTTGCATTACTTTTTCTCACCTGTTTAACAACAATTAAAAAAAAAATCTATTTTTGGCAAATGTTAAAGCCCTTTCACACTAAAAGTGAAACGAATAAGCCTCAGGCTGAAGGAAATGCTTATTCACGCCTGTATAGTAAAGCTCAAACAAAGCTTTCAGATGTGCTGGCATTTTGGATTAAAGAAGATCAGGATACAGAAGGATTTCTACATCTAAAGTAATTTTTTCTTATTAGTATGGTTGAATTAGATCATTGAAGCAAAGACATTGTTTCATAAAGTGAGATTAAATACATAAAGTATGTTTAATATAGTTAATTGCAGGTTTGCATAAAATTCTGAGATTGCATTTCACTGTTTTTATTAATTTTGAGGAATACTGAATGTTTTCGTGCAAGTGAGATTAGTAAATCTAGAACTACAATAACCATCATGTTCACATACAGCACATCCAAAACCTGAGCACTTTATTTCTCTCAACATGGGTACAAAAAAATATTTTGCTGTAAATTGAAAAATCAATGCATTACTTTACTAGTTACTTAAAGTAATCTGATTACGTAACTCAAGTTACTTGTAATGGGTTACCAACACACTGGTGGTTACTGGGACAACATCAAGTTATGAATTATATAATAATAATAATAATAATAATAAATAATATTTCCACCACTGTCTCTTTCTCCATCCGTGTAGATTTGTTTTATTTTTCACAATTTATTTGCACATAGAAAAGAGGTGATGAAGTCATAGATTTTGAGTGCTAATAGAATAACAGTATTGACATAGTGACCGCTGCTTAGCTGAAAAGACTCAAATTGCCCATCAGAAATCAGTCCTGTGCTAATGCAGCCTCCAGTGTAACCACGCTGTTGTTTTCCTGCTCTTAAACCTTCCACACTTTTTTATTTTCTTTTTTTTTCCCCCATCCCTTGGTTTTCCTCAAGGGGGCTTATTATACACTTCTGGAGCACTATGAGGAGGCAGGGAAGCTCTCAGTGGGAAGCCTGAACGCCCAGTTTGCGGCTGGGGTAAGTCTGCAGGAGCATCTGCTGCCCGCGGCTGGGTTGGAGCTCTGACGCGTGGGTCTAGAGAACTATTCCGGAGCCGCTGTAGTTCAGATGCATGCCAGCGGATTAACATATCTAACGGTGGAGAAAGGCAGGGCTGCTGGATGAAAAAAAACCCTGAAATGCTTGTGTCCGCATTCAGATCTACTAGCGTGAAATGCAGCAGCATATGGTAGGCGAGGGGACACACGTGCTACAGCCATATACATCACACTTGATTTTTGTCTTTTTTGTCTTTTGTCTTTGCCGTTTCTGCCTCTCTGTCTTTTCAAGAGATTCCATCCTTCTATCTTTTTCTTTTTTGCTTGTTGCTCTCTGCCTCTTTCCCTCATTTGTGTCAAACGTGCATGCAAAGTGGCTTATGCAAATACTCATGTACACAAGCATGTAAAACCATATGGATCTCTCGTAGTACGATAAGAGATGGCACACAGCACGTACCCCACGCACAAGCGCACAAAGAGAGAGGTATTTCTCAGTGCCCCTCCCCCTTTTTCCTCTCTTCCTGGCCTGACACAGCCCTTGGATCTATTCCCAGAGCTGACCCCTTAGTGGGGACATTGATGTAGGCTTGCTAATGATGAGAAATGGAACCATAATGCCGGCTGTTAAACCTCGGGGGCGCACAACAAATGTGCTTCCGAGACCCGGCATTTGTCTCTGAATAGATTAGGTCCTAGCTGTGGTAACCTTATATTTAATCTCTCTACCTCTCTCTCTCCCTCCCTCTCTCCCTTCTCTGGGCCAATAGCTGTTCCTCATGATAAATAATACTTTATCATCCTCTGCCGCAGGCTCAGCCAGACTGCTTTAACCGTTGCCGTACCGGGAAGAACAATGTGATGCTTTTGTCTTTACTTGTGTCATAATTTATCAGCACCTGGGACGGCAATGCTGGATCTTTAGCATTTCGTTCCGCATTTACATGCCACGCAAGTCCCATGAGGATTTTACCTGGGCATCCAATTTGGATGTTCTCCATTTGGAATGATAGCATTCCAGCCGGCATGAATAATGTGGAGAATTTAAAACACATGTTGTTCAATTGAGTCCGCCTCGTCGTCTTGTTAGTGCGTTCAGTAGTAGGAAAATGAGAGCAAGTTATATTAAGTCTCTCTGAGGAGGTTTTTTTTTCCATCCAATCATTGTGAACACCTTTTTTTCTGTGACATTGTTCTGAAAGCTCTCAGAAAGCGAGATCATATCCTTGTTATTCTCCTCAGAAAAAAAGAGCGGCAACGACACGGAAATCTGATAAATTGGCTCCACAACATATTAAATTATCAATGCACATGAAAAATTCATTCTAGAATGCCTTTCACACTTTCTGAGTCAGTGCGCAATTTACTTTTATCTTGTTAAGGCAGGGAAATTTTATTATGGAAAAATAATGCCACTGTTTTTTTTTCTCTCCCTAGACTCTCTATTTCGCTTCTAGTTTCTCTCTCTGATCCATTTTAAATGGTTGCAGTAATGGTGCAGAAAAATAGGATGAAAATGAGAAATCGCTCATGAGTAGTTATAAATATTCATGTGAACGATAACTATGTTAGGCTGCTTTTCTGAGTTCTTCTGTTGTGAAAGTCTGTCCCCACCACAGAAACGTCTCGTCTTGGTGGTTGTTGCTTGGTCTCAAAGTTCTCGTAAAGTTCTAAAACACTGCGGTTCTGAATTGTTTACATTTCCAAATAATATACTTGTCGAGTGTGCATTTATTACGAAACACGATTGGTGGAATGTGCGGTATAATCTTGCGCATTCTTTAGCCAACAGGCCGAGAGACTTCAAAAGGCATAATTTTGCTGCCATGTGGTCAAACACTAACCAATGATTAAAGAAAATTTGTGTAAGCGCTTTGATAAATCACTTCCTGTATTTGCAGAACAGATATCTGGAATGGCTTCTATCATGGAGTTTCAGACGCTGATTTCGGTGATTTATAGCCACAGTTTTAATTAATGCTCTGTTGGGCACGCACTTATTATATATTTATTTAATCGCACACAAGTTAAAGCGAATGTCCTTTCGTAACAACACATTTTCAATAAGTCTTTCTAAACACACATATCCATTCCACTCATTTAACTTCTAGATGACACAAACAGAAACCATGTAAAGTAGATGCAAAGCTGTTTGGGAGAGTACAGAAATGGCCATGTCGACCTCATCTGTAAGCGTAGAACATTTTTTACCATTTGCAGGAGTAAATGGTAAAAAAGTGGCAGGAGGTTAAAAATAGGACAGAGAATTTCTATGCATAAACATGATTCTGTCATCATAACCTAATGTTATTTCAAAATCATGTTTGTGCTCTTCCTTTTCCATACAAGTCATCTGTAAAGCGACAAAACCATTATAAAAGTAGTTCATATTGAGTATATCTAAGTCTCCTGATGCCTTATTTGTGTATTCGCTGATGTTCTCGGCCTCTAGTGAGTTCTTAATGTGCAACTGGATTTGAACTTCAGTCTGATTTATGGACAAATCATTCTTTTGAGCCGATTCTGTCTAATGAACCAATTGATTCATTTCACAAGTCTGACTGATTCCCGTTCTAGTCACCTGCAGGCCAAGAATATCAATACATTTTAACTTAAAATTTGGTCTGTTCTTTATACAAAGCTGTCTGTCAGAGACTTGGAATGAATATTTTTGCTGTTTTGTTTCATTTTTAAAGCATAACATGTGGTGGTCACTATGAATTCATACGGAAAAAAGCAATGACATTTCTTCTTTTCGTGTTCCACAGACAAAGGAAAGTCTTATGGTTTGGAATGACATGAGGGTGAGTAAATAATGACAGAATTTTCATTTTTCAGTGAACTATACCTTTAAACCTCCTTCCCTTTGTGCTGATCTGCCATGTTTGGTGATGCAAATTGCTGTAACTTGCCCAAGGTGTTCCATCATCATAGGGCCATAATTATCTTCGGCAACAACCAATATTGGATTGTTAAGCCTGAGGATGAGATGCCCAATGAGGCCTGCACTCTCTCTCACTCTCTGTCTCTCTCTTGGTTGAGCTCTGACAGATGAATCTACAGGGAAAGATAGCTGAAAGGCAACCTGAGGCAACTGGAGCGTCTTTCTCTCACTCTGCCTTTTTTCTCTCTCTATTCTTTCTCCATCTCTTTCCCTAGCTTGGTCTCGCCTCTTTCTTTATGTTCGTATCTTTATATCACTCTGAACTTATGTACATCTGACGGTGCTTTTTGTTGCAAACCAACTTGCACTGTCGACTCGTTCGTTCAAGCTTTACATGACTTTGAATTTTCCTTCGTTCCGTAGATCTTGTCTACGCGTGATAATAGCTAACCAGGGGAAAGTTAAAATCGTTCGTCTGTCATCAAATGTGCCTAGTAGCAAAAACGGATCTATAGACAGATTTTCCAAGAGTTCCCTTGGCAAAGTGAAAATCTATTATTGTCGACACTGTTTGTCTCAGTGCTGTGGTTAGTGCAATGACATAATTTTGTATCGTCATGAACATATTCGATGAAGGGCCCTTCAGAGACGACATTTCAGTGTTTAGAACAATGATTATTTGTTTCACAAAGATACTATACAAGTTAATAAATAATGTTTATTCATGCATTGTCCACCCTTGCTTAACTCAAAGGCCTCAAGTTATTGTTGGTACTGAGATTTAACTTTATGAATTATATTTGTATGATGCTCTAGCCATTTACCAGATTTAATTTATTTACCAATAAACTAATAAGGATAGAAGACAGTATGACAATTGTTACATTACCTAATTCATGATCTCTGTCTCCATTCCATGTACTGTTTTTCTCTGAATGCCTGATGGTTTTAATAGGAAGTGTGTAGGAAAGGGGATGACCTATAATCACAATCAGCTGGTAAATAATTAGAAGCTTTGCATTCCATGCAAAAACTTCCTAGAAGCACCGCAGACATTGCATACTTTATGGAGCAGGCTGCGCTATGTAGCCACTGGTCAAATCAAAACAAGAACATTGGTTGGTTAGTTTGCAACACTGTTTTAGTGTTTAAAAGATGCCATTCATTTGGTTCTTATTAAGGCAGCCGCAGCATAAATCCCTTAGTGAGAAAATTGCTTTGATTCAGCAAGCTGTGTTACATTGTCTGCACAGTATTGGTCAAGCCCTCAATAAAACACAAGATGTGCGATTCTACTTCCTGAAAACATTTAAGAGAGGATTCTCTTTCGAAATTGTGCCCTTTATTCTTGGTCTTTGACACGTTTTCCCATTAATTTGTTTTGACTGCTGAACAAATTTGATCTCACCGAATTGACCCACTTGCAGAACAGATTTAGACGTATCCTCCCTTTCGAACACAGATTAAGAAACCGTCGGATCCCATTTCATCTAGTTGTGACGAGATAAAATTGTCAGAGGGATGACACCTCAACTTTTGAGTGAATATTTCAATTGCACAAATTCTTGTTTTCTCTAACAGTATTTATTTATGCTCAAAAGAATCTGCCAGTTAGGGTTTTTTATTATTATTATTATCATTATTTTAATCACTATTTAAGTGAATAAAACCATATTGTGATATTCTAAGGCAAGGATCAAGTATATAATGAAGATAAGAGTTAAAATTAAAGTTATTTTTGAAGTCAAGGGCATTGCCAAAAAATAATCTATAGCTTTTATAGGCTATATTGGTGGTCTTTGGGTCTGTAAAGGTTAAATATCCCTGTGAACAGCTCACCTGAAATGTACAATAATACATTGGCATCATTGGAAAGGTTCTGGAGAAGGTGAAGTAATTTTTTGCATTGAATTGAAAGTCGTCCATATGACATTTATAAATGTCTGCCAGACTGAGGGTTTTTTTTTTTTTTTTTTTTTTTTTTTTTTTTTTTTTAAGGCTGGTATGAATTAAACTCCGCCTCTCATACATCGATTGCTTTGGTCTTGTCTTGTGCATTTTTTTTAACACACCCAGCGGAGTGGCCGCTTGAAGCGCACTTCAGCGCGCGCTCACGGAACACTCGCTCCCGTATGTGCCTGGAGAGCCTCGCGCAGCGGAGGCGCTGGACGCGCTTAATTCGTGTGGGGACTTTTAAAACCTTCCAGATACGTCAAAAACGAATGGATTCGCTCACTTATTCGAGATAAACGAGATTACCAAGACCTCAAATCCATGGAATGTTGTTCTGCGGTGTTTTTGCCTGTGAAAGCGAGCGTTACTTCTGCTGGGAATCTATTGTTAATGATCTGTCATAGGAGCTTCCACGACTTGGGATTCATATCTGTCGCCTTCACCTTACCTTGACTAAAAACCTGAATCTATTCACCTGAGTGAGGAATGTATGACTCATTGCTGAACAGATATCAGTCTGTCTGATCTGTCGTTGAAAATATCCACCGCTTCTGACAGCTTTCGCCACCGCAGTCGTTAAAAACGTTCCTCTGAAGATTTATTGTTGGGACAGGTTCGTATTTCTTGTCCGCCTTCAGTCGGTAGCGAGCTCGGCGAGAAAGAAAACCTTCGGTAGCTTTCATACGGCATTTACTGGATGTAACGGAATTGCATTTAATGTCACCTTTGGCAAGTGTTTTTCTCCGATGGAGGCGATTCTAATATAGAATTCGGTAAGGATATGTTTTTCATAAAGAACGAGCCTGAATGCTTCTGAAACCTTGTTATATTTTGCGGGAAATAATTTGATCACTATCTTTGTGAAATGAAGAAAAGAGGGGGGAAAGACGAATGAAAACGACACCACATTTGTCTGAAGTCTTATGAATAAGCCTTGGCTTGAACCAAATAGCGGTTCAGGTTTTGAATGTGTTGTTTCCCTCGCGCGCTGATATCACGAGCGATTTACAACGCGAAGTTATTTAGTTTCATTCGGGTTAATGCCAGTATTGTGTATGTGCGCTTTGTTTTGCTGCTTTGTTTTACTTTTATTCAAAATCAAAGGATATAGAAGCATCTGAAATCTTTCTTTCTGTACATATAGAGGTTTCATCTGTCAAGGTCTGGCTTTTTGTATTGAGATTCTTTCTTCTTTTTTTTTTTTTTTTTTTTTTTTTTTTTGCTTAATTTGTTGCTCAGGATTTGCATATGAGTCACTGACATGACGCTCTGTGTCTTTTAAATTATTCAGTAATAAATTAAAATTTCATCATTCTTTTATTTGATGCACATGTTTTCAATTTTTGGAATTAAAATTAATTTTGTCCTTTTTGTAGGGGTACTTTAACAGAAAATGTCTTAGTGGTGTAACCAAGATTGTTTTATTTATTATTTTCTTTTAAATCTGAAAAACTTAGTTTTCAAGAATAAGCAGTTATGCAGTTTTAAAGTACTAACATTTGAAAACTTTGCTCCACCAAATAGAAGTCATTGTGGTGTTATACCAACCTGCAGGAAGCCATTTTGTTGTCATGTGATATAATATAAAAAAAAATTGAACATTTGTTTTAAAAGATTATTAAAAGACAATCCCTTCAGACCCTGATTATTGTGTTTCAAGGTCATTGAGTTTCATAACAATATGACATATTTGACCTTTATATGAAGAGATGCTTTTTGTACAGGTCAAATATAGAGTAACTCAGAATTTTCTTTAGTAATGAAATCAATTCGTTATTTCTAAAAACATTTTTTAAATAATGAAGTTACCTACACTGAAGTGTCTTCAAGGTGTGAGGAAAATATTTTAGTTGTTTTTACTTGGTTACACCCTCTTTTTTTTATAGGCATTAAGTGAGTATTTTTGTTGAATGTGCTCTAAACGTTGAAAAGATGACATTTCTAAGAACTTTTCATCTCCTTCATCTCTTTTTGTCATTGACCCATCGACTTCTTTCTGTCTTTACACATACGGTTTACATTTGTCAAGCTCTGGTATTGTATATTGAGTTGCATTCATTTTATATTACATGGGATATCTGGACTCTTAATCAACCGTTCAAGGTTACCCATAAGTCCTTTGCATACAAGCTGTGCCTTGGTTGTTTGAGCTTCCCGAGCCTGCCATTTTGATATCAAATCTACCTTTACCTTTACCAATCTCTGAATAGGAAATTTGTGCATGGGAACAAATGAGACAGCTTGAATTTTAGCTTATTTTGAGTTAAGAGAATGCATCAAATGTCTCAGACTTGCATATGGTGATGTAAACATCTTGCCTCAGGCTGGGCAGAGCACAGATCAGAGATTGTGGTGGTTTGCTGTCTGTCAGCACTGGCACTATGAATGCGATTTGCATAGAGGATTTGCATCGAGACCATTTAAGATACTCGTCGCCACCTTCACAAATCATGTTTATGGCTTGCACTGCATCATTTTACATCGCTGGTGTCTTATGTGTTGATATATGATAATTATATGTTACTCGTATTGCATAATGTTTTATGAACGCACGGTTAATGCTGCAAATCGATTGCCGCATTACTCAGCTTTATGATTTCTGAATTACAGCTTTTACACCCAGAAGTTTTAAGAAGAAATAGACTACGTAATTCACATAAGTTTGTCCTCTCTGAACTGTCAGGGACTTTTGAGACTGGGTCAGGTCACAGAATTCACTTGGGTGAGAGATCATATGCTGGTTGAAATTTCACAAGATTGATGGGTGAATATGTGCGTTTTTTTCAGGAATGATTGCTACTCTGATTTCTGCTTCCGTTAAACCACGCAAGACTTTCATAGACTATTTGCGATATGAAATAGCAGTAAGTGAAGCAGAATTGCAGTGACCGTTAAAACGACGCCCATTCACCTTCACCTTCCTCTCCGACAAATCAAATGTATATTTCTGCTTTTTTTTTCTTCTCGTGGCCAGAGGCTAATCTTTAATCTTGTGCAGATGCAGCTCTGGAATTAGCTTGCAAACGCTCCCTCGTTCGTATCTTCAAACCCTCCACTTATCAGGCGCGGAGAGCAGATATGGCGGAGGTCTGGCTCGCAGTCCTGATAAGAGGGTGAGGAAAAATCTGCCAGCTATTTGTAATGTAAGAGTCAAGGCAGATCACAGCCTAGCCTGATATGACAGACCTTCCGGCACGAAGCTAACATCTTGAGTCCTCTTAGTCCGAAGAGAAATAAATGGAGTTTTGTAAGAGTAAGACGTGATAAAGGTAGACAAGCACGGAGCAGGAAGGGAAGTAATCTTCACAGTGACTTGATTTATTCGGCTGTAAACTGGGTTCATTAATGTTGGTGATTAGGGAGATTTTTTTTTTGTGGTGTTGTTATCAAGGGTGTTACTTTGTACATTAGCTATCATATAAGATAAACTACCCTGAATTTTTATATGAGTTATTCCTGTAAGGATAAGAAATTGAACTATATTATATTATATTATATTATATTATAATATAGTAAAAGGTGATATTTCTGTGAGGCTATAGTACTCTATTGTGTATAGAAAGTGACCTTTCCTATGAGTAAAATGCAAAAAAGTTTTGAGATGGCCAGACAATGGACTGCCACGACAATATAGCCCATTTTCCCCATTCTTTTTACTCTTGGTAAAGCCCTCTAAGCTTTGGTGTCCCATCGTCTTTTTTTTTCTCTCCTGTCATTTTTTTTTCTCTAAATGTCAAACGCTCACACACGCTTTCACACAAGCACACAACAGCAACGTGCCAAGGCCTTTTGAATACCTCCAGGTATTGCTGAAGTCATAGGTCAGTGACTCACTGGCTGGGTGAGCTGGATTTCAAGCTGGCTGCACACAGCGGATGCAGCTGAACGGGGCCCGGTGCACACGGCACACTAAAGCTGGATGTCAGGGAGTTATTCCTCTCTGCTTGGGTCACGCTGGCCGGCTGTGCTGCTGCTGTTGTTTTGTCAAAGCCTTGCAGATTAACCACAGCCACTACACTTCAAACACAGGCAGGCGGATGAATAATTCCAAGACCTCTCTCTTTAATCTTGTGTGATCCCGTTCCAATTAGCCATTGTGTGTACAGGAGCATAGTGCCCTGCTTTTTTGTGCAATGAAAGAATGGCGCACCAAAGGCGTCCTGTCTCTTTTGTGCAGGGTGTCTCTTTCTCTACCTTGAATGTGTTTTATCTGGAGTATACGTTGAGCGCGTGAAGGTGGGTCTATTTGCAGGCCTGACAGAGTATCGAGATTTAGGCTGCATCTACATAAATACGGATAATTTTAAATGCATCTTTTTCTCTACATTTTGGTCTTTCGTCCACGTTGAGATGGCAAAAACTGAGCTTCATGAAGACCTAGTCTCCCAAGTGGATACATTTGAAAACACTTTTTCGCGTCATAGTCACTCATGTTGTACTCGTGTATATCTGTGGTTGTACCAGCATTGTTGTGCCTTCTGTTCACTTTAATAGTGTTGCTAAAGATAAATGTTACTTTGTACAATCTTCATATTGCATCCGTGCGAAGATGATGGTTATCAAATGTATCCAGTTTAATGCTTAGACTGATTCTAGAACAAACGAAGATTTTATTTGTCCCAAATGTGGCTTTTTCCTGCATTCCTCTGTGCTGTACTTTCCGGTCAGGCACTTGTGCGTCTTTTGTCACCTTTATAGCTCATAATTAAATGTGCCTTGTGTGATGTGGAAAATTATGGAAGCCAGCAACCCAGACATGCTATTTACCAGCTGTTCTTTCCCTCTAATAATAGAGGAAAGAGACTGAAGAGGAGAGGGAGGAAGAGTAACAGTGCACGCCACCTGAGAGAAGTGCCACATTGGTCAAATTCACAGTTACACTGCTTTAGTAATTCATTGCCGGAGCCATTTCCTCTTTTGCAGTTATCTCAGACCTGCTTTAGGATGTTAAGAGTGTAGATAGGTATTTCTTGCAATGATTTAGAGTACAGTACGCCCCCTAGGAAGTGCTTACTAACAAAACCCATTTAAAGCGTTTCGCCATTGCTTAAATAATGGTGTTTGTTGTGACTTTTAGATTCCCAGCAATCAATTTAACTGCAATATCGTTATATCTAAGCCTGATAAAACTGGATAAATAATTGTGTATAAATCAGATTTGTGTATAGAGGAGCGGCCTCTTCTCATTTTAATGTGGCTGTTAAAATGGACTGAAACAAAGTCTTTTGTATGAAAGTGTTCCAGGAAGTTTTGTGAAAAATGGCTCTCTCTTAGCTGGAGGTCTCTGAGGCTTTTACAGATGCTAAGTCAGATGTGCAGTGATTGTTTCAGATTTACCGCCTTCCCTTCCTTTCAGGGCATCTGCGTTCTACCATTCACTGCTCTCATATTTCCTTTTAAGCCCTTTCACTGGCACTGGATTAAATCCTTGTTTAATCTGGTCCTTTAGCTGCTTTCTCTCCTTACTAAGCAGATTTGTGAAGGGAGGTTTCATTAGATGTTTTTTTTTTTTCTTCCAGGGATGTGTAGAATATATTGCGGGGTGGTAAGGAGACTAAGACATGTGAGATGAATGAAGACAGAAGATGCAAAAGAGAGGGAAAGAAGAGAAGGTTAAAGATGGTGAAAGGGCAAAGAGAAAGCAAAAAGCAGAAGGGGAGGGTGAACGAAAGATGGCCAACATTAAAACCATAAGGCCTCTTTGTTAGTGTGGGGCTGACAAGCTGCCGTTCACATTAGGGTAATTAACACCACCACAGATTGCACAACAGCTGTGCAGTTTAGCACTGTGGCAACATCAGAGAGCTGAGAGAGAGCCTGTGCAAACAGTGGCCTGTGCTGGGCTAGTTAGACTACCACTATTTAGATAGGTGCTCAAACCACGCTCTGTAGTACGTGACGTCTGCCAGGCACCGTGTGCGGTAAAGCTGTGCTCGGCAAGCCACTAGCTATTTGTGTAGTAGGTATTTCTGTCTATAAATTTGACTTTATGCAGTTCAGTTGCCAACTAGTATTCATTGTAGATCCGAGCTACACTCTTAAAAATAAAGGTTCCTTAATGCATATCACAGTGATGTAAAACCAGGAAATATCAGAGATAAATTTCAGTCATTGAAATGTGAACAATTGTAGAAAGGATAGGGCGTTTTTTTTTTTTTTAATCAATATTCATGCTTTTCTACTTGATCTGTTCATAAATATTGAATTTACAGAAATGGCGCCATCTGGTATGTCTTTAAAAATAACACCCAACAATGCCATTGTTTTCAGGTAAAGTTGTGTAATATATTAATCTGTTTCTTACATAAATTATTTGACTAGTTGTTATTATTTAATGCAATATTAAAGCAAATTCATCACATTCAGAAGTTAGTGATGAAGATATTATTGCACTGTATTGAATTTAGCTAATATTGTAACAAAATTCAAAACAATTACAAATTGGTATTGCATATAAATTTTGCAGTTCTTATACAGAAATATCACTATTTATACTCTTAAAAACTAGGGATGTGCGCTACAACTAATTTGACTGTCGTTTAAACGGAAGTTTTTTTTTTTTATCTGACTAGTCTAAAAGCAAGAAACCCCCAAAAGATGGTAAGAAATAAAACCTTCTGCGTGTGTATTAAGCCTACATTTTTAAATACTTAATCTAGGAATCACACTGTCAGATTTCTTAATGAATTCTGCTAAAAAAATAGGTCATGATTATGCCGTACGCTTGCCTTGCGTTATCAATTTAATTTTGGTCGTGAAAAAAAAAACGTGCACTCAACGTCAGTCAATACATAGCTTATTTATTCACATTAGCTGGGGCAATGCAGAATGGAAAATCAATCAATAGCCTGACAGAATTCTTCATCTTCATATAACGTTAGCCAACATATTAAAACAGAAGTCAAAAACAATAGGAATGATTATCAATATAGCATTAAACGGCTTTTGAAAACATACTTAATGTAGGTTATATCGTCTAAAAACAAAACCATGCCCATTTTACTAACTCAGACCATGCGTTTTTGTTCAACGTGTCAACGTGGTCTGGTGAAAGACGGGACCTGAGGCGATTAACAATTATTCCCGCACTTGAAAAAGCGTGTTGTGCAGGAACTGAAGTCGCAAGCAAGCAGAGATGATGACAAACAAGCCGACAGAGTTTGGGAAAGCGCCTCAATACCACCATCGAAGTATGTCTTCGTTAGATGTGCTGCTTCCAGTAGAGCTCGTCTTTTGCGTGGTCATTTTTGAGCTCGCCGCAACTGACACGAAGAAAACAAATGCGGTCTGAGGTAAAAAAAATATATAGTTTCAGCCCAGACACACTTTTGAAACCAATTTATTTTTCAAACGTTTTAATTTATTTAAAATGTTTTAAATGTAATGTTAAATTTAAATGATAAAATCATGTTTTTTTTGTTTTTTTTCCCCCTCGTGTAGTCGACTATTGTTTTCAGTGTCGACTAGTAGGAGCTGTATCATTTAGTCGACTAGTCAACGACACATGCACATCCCTACTAAAAACAGTATTAAAGGTGCAATAAGTGATTTCTGAGAAACACTGACAAACACTCCTCTCCCTTCATTGCTCCACCCACAAAATGCTCGAACACGCAACGCCAGAGTGGATGTCTTTTTATCATAGCTGAAGTTGTGGTGCTTGGTCCGATCCACTTTCACTTACTGCACCTTTAATCGATTCCTAGCAAATCAAAAAAAAATTCTTTTTCTTCTGGTTATTACATTTTTCTGCAATTTTTGCCTTTCTATGCGTTTTCCCCATATGAATATTTAGACTTTGATGTTACATTAGATTGTTCAGACAACCCTATTGGTTTCTGAGTTTCCTGAAAGCAGTGCATAGATGATTATTGAGAAAACAAGAGAATAAATAGATCTTTGTGAAACAAAAATGATTGGAACTTTAAATTTAAGAGTGTACAGTATAGAACTATATTAGAAATTGAAACCTTATGCTGTTTATAGAAACTCAACATAAGTTTGCCCTTGAAGAGCATATGTTTTTTGTTAGCTATATATAGCATTTCATTGTATTGTGCCTTAAGGGCTTGAGAAGATAGATTCTGGAAATCCTCATGCGATCTGAAGAGTTTAGCAGCTCCTCTGAACTGTGTTTGCCAAAGTGTGGACTGTCGGCAAGACTTTGGACTTGCTTCATATAATTTCAGTGCCCTCATCTTGATCTCCTTGGCAAAGTCTCGCTCCCGTAAAAACAAATTATATGTGAGAACACAAGTGGCCTGTTCATATTTCTGTTTCTTCTTGATTATATTTAATGTGTACTGTTTTCATTTTCCGGCTCCCTGTGTTTATCCGTCATGTTTTTCCTGGGCACCGATGCCCAACATCTGGATTTGGGTTGTGCACGTCAGGAAAGATTTCCTACACATACACGCAACAATTATTAGTATATTCAGTTGTACTGTAAATATTGCATAAGGGCTGGTTATGCTGTTTAAACCAAGGTGTGGAACATTGTCAAAACTGTCTGGGTTTGGTTCACGCTTCCACCCGTGTTCGTTCAACGTGACATCCAGAGCGCTGAGCAGAATTCCAAAGCCACATGTAAGAAGTTTTCAGTTTCATACTTGAGCAGAAACAAAAGCTTTATTGAATTAAATGACCTGCACTAGAGTGCTTTTTGATTGCTCCATTAGATTATCCAAACATTGAGAAGATGGATTGTAGATAGATTACTAATGAAAAAATTCAGTTGTGCACACACTTGCATGTTTGTCATTCTGCTCTGTCTCATACTTCCTGTGCTGTTCTCCTCAGGCTTATCTTGTTCAATTTCAGCAAGGGAGTGCTGACTTTAAAAGAGGAGGCAGACATTTCTGTCCACCCCCTCTCCGCACTCCGGGTAAAGAGTACAGCGCTAATAATCCAACAAGTGACAGCCGGCTATAATGGGAAGGGAAGACAGACGAAGACGGAGAGGTGTCGTGAGCATAAGGAGCCTGGTGGGCTTATCATTGATTTGTCTGCTGCGTCATACCGAGGGTTTGAAGGGCACTGGCAGGTGCCGCACACCCACGTACACTGAATATAATTGGGCCGTGTTTAGTCCCGACTCCACAGGGCGAACTTCTGTTATGCTCTGATTACCCGCAGGGAGCTTTCGGTCATAACTCACAAGGTGCCTGTTCATCAGTTGAGGGATAGTGAAGAGAGAAAGAGGTGATTCCTGGAGTATTTCTGGCAGTTGCCCTCTTCCTGGTATTTGTTTGATCTAGTGAGATTTCCTCAGCGCAGCTCTGGCTGTGTGATATACAGCCTCCAGGTGGGCGGGTTCAAGGCCTGGGTCTGGTTAGGTTTTGATGTGGCTGGCCCGCGTTCAAGGTGCATGTGTCTGCTATGAGGAGCACGCCACCTGTTAATAGAGCATGACTGAGGGAAAGGGTCCGGGCTGAGGTGATGATTGCTTGCCATCGGTCACAGATTCGAAGACTTGTGGAGTTTTTTTTTCTGGTTTGGTTTTTGGATCCATTTCACATTTAAGTGACTGCATTGCTCTTAGGTAATGCATTTAACAGTTAAAATTGGTTATCCAGGGTAAAACCAGGGTTATCTGCAGGGTGTTGCTATGTGGTTGCTAGGGTGTTCTGGCCACTTGAATTGATTTGAGAATGCCTTTTAAATTCAAAATCATTTGAATCACTTGAATCTGAATGTAATTTGAGGTAGCAAATGTAGAATGTACATAAATGTAGTAGAGTTGGAATATTTTATAGGCCGTACAAACAAGTAGACAGACAAATAGATGGAATTTTTATTTATTCATCATTGTGTTCAGTCAACTAATTTTATACACAAGTGGAAGAACACTTGATTTCCCTGTAGTGTTGTCAAAGTACTGACTCGGTACCAAGTCGGTACTGAAATTTTACCTGTGTGACGATACCAGCATTCCCAAGCATTTTGAGCGCCATTGAACGGATGGTAAAATACCTCTGATTGGCCATTGTGTTCACTTCCTCAACATATATTTCTGTGATTGGCTACAATGATCAACGCTTCAAAAACATGTTGTAAATAGACATCTTTAACACTCTTCACAGAGTGCTTGCACAGATACACACGGGAACCTTTGAAAGCAATTCAATTCAAATTCCAACTTCTTAAATTTTGAATTTTGCACATCCCTCATTATGGCATTGCTATGATAGTCTCTATGATGTGGCTCCCTCATTATAAGTTTTTCTTGTTTTTTTTTTTTCAATTATGTAAGTAAAGCTTACTTCTCAAGCATGATTTGAGGTATAATTCATGTCTCGTAGAGAATACACGGGTATTGACTCAACTTGTGTACATCTAAGACTTGGATAAAACATGGAAAAGGCTCATGAAAACTTGAAATCCAGTGTGCTTGGTCTCTTTTACAGATATCTTTTAAACATGTCACATAAATCACAAGACTTCTCTTACCGCCTTTAATTTATTGGAGTTTCAAATGAGCCAGGTCTTTGAATGAGGTGAGGTTTGCACGTTTGGGGGCTTTATCATTGTAAAGCCATTTTTATTGCTCTGTTGGGAAACATACAGTACATGCCCCCCACCCCGGCCCGCTCCCTCCCCGCCTTTCACCGCATTTACCACTTAGTTAAATCCCCTTCTTTCTCACTGTAAAGCTTTTAAGCAGTGTGAGGATAGAGTGGGGACTCTGGAGTCAGGGGGAGCCGCTCTTGGCCACTGAATCTCTGCTCGCAGAAGGGTTTTTCTCTCAGTGATGCCTCGCGGTTGGATCCGGGATGATGGGTTAAGGGATTCTGGCATTCCAGGATTATCCGCCTTTTATCTTCTTGCTATTTGCCGCAAATCCCGGAAGGATGTTGAGTGGAATTCCTCTATGTCCGCAGACATGATATGCAAACAGGACTATGTCTAAACGACTCGCCAATCCGATTTCTCATAGATCCACAGGGAAAGTGTGTGTCGATTGAGTCTTAGAGGATAATCCCAGTGACAAATGAAAGGAAAGGGTTTTTCCCTGTCAGGAATGTTAGCATGACCAACACTAATCTTGCATTGGAGCTCAGGTGGGTTTTCTCCAACCTTGGAAGTTTGTGACATGATTTTATCGAAAAGATATGCAGAGAAAATAACATTGTGGTGTTAATTGTTGTGGTTGTTTGTCAGGAATAGACAATTTCAGAGGATTATTATTATTATTATTAAATATATTTAATATATTTATTGTCCTGTGAACACATACTATTCAAACGTGTGGAGAGAAAAAAAATTATATATATATAATTTAATGATAAAATGAATTTATCATATAAAATGAATGTCCATTTTCCATACAGTATATTAGTGTTGTGTTGCCTGATTTCACTTGTTGCATTTTAGTTTTCCGTGTTTTGTTTAATTTATTTACCTAAAATAGTACAGAATTTTAATACTGGCAATTTATCATCCATGTCAGGAAATTAATCATCTTATTGGTATCAGCCAGAAATGTAATATTGATGCATCCCTATTAGAAAGAGCTGGTGCTGTGAGCCTCGCAAGGACTATTAAAGCTTTTAACAGGCAGAGAGAGAAAAATTCATCCTTGCCATAATGTGCCTCCTAGTATATGGGTGGAACACCCTGGGGAATCTGTTTGCCAGTTGTTGTTTTCCCTCTCTCTCTCCCTTTCCACATGAATAATTGAAAGTGTAGCATGTCAGACAAAGATGCATTTACTTGCTTCATTATATTTTAATCCGAAGTGAACAATTTTATGCATTGCTTTCTTGGCATCCGGAGCAACTTTTAATTTTCTTCCACCGGGGTCTCTTGTAATTCAACCGCGCCCACACACGCCCTCGTCAGCCCGCTCTTTCCGAGGCCTTTATTGCATTTTTCCAGAAATTCTTACAGCATGCAGGTGCTAATTGGCAGTTTTCGTTCCAACTGATATCAATGTTTGTTCAATGAAGTCCTCACAAAATGTCTCAAAGCTAATAAGGGTGTTTATTGAAATAAGATCTTTTTTCCTTTTTGCAGTTGGAGGCCCTGGTGTGTTGTTCAGCTGGTTTACTGTGTTAGCCTGTGTAGATTACACTTCATTGTACAGCCCTCTAATTATCAGGTATTTACTGAGTACAAAAGGCTGTAACAACATGAACAAATATGTGCACAGCGCTTTACAAAGTATGTAATTGTTATTCCCAATTCGCTGTCAGTTTACCTTAGCTGACTTTAGCATAGTGGGAGCCAACAACATTGACTTCCTGCAATTTTTATGTATTATGTTGTAAACAGCATTATCTGACAAAACAATTCACTTCTTTACATATCTAGTGTGCTTAAACCCCCTCTTTGCCTGCTTCAAGTGATGCAAGTTCCGCGCAGAATAGAGTTTGAATGTAATTGAAAACCCCACTGGGGGCCTTTTGTCACAAGGTTGACTCAGTCACTGGTATGTGCATGGGTGAGGTTTAAACGGTAAGTGTGAAAGCCAGAGCCATAATCTCTCTCACAAGGTTAGCACAGTTGTCGGGTTGATGATAAACGGACAGGGTGTAGCGTTTTGTCATGATGAGTGCAACTCACTGAGTTTGCATGGTTGGCTCTCGTCACAGGGAATTTTTTGGGGTGTTTATTTATACACCTTGAGCCTTCATATGATGCACATCTGGGGCCGGGATGATAAAAGAAGCCCTGCACAATATGCCGGGGTTTGCATTAGATAAACGTGACATGCCTGGAGCAGCTGCTGCGAGCCTTCCTAAACTTCCTTCCATAAACTGGCTTCGACTGTGTCCGCTAGTCAAGTTTCCTTGCAGTGAATAGAGACATCAGTTAGGCCATAAAGAGCTCCAAATAAATCCTGTTGGACTAGAACGCTGTAGGACCAAACATAGATGCTAAAATAGTCACCAGCTTCTTCAGAAGGTATAGTTTTACAAGTACGGTTGAGGGTAGAAACAATTATAAATAAAATAATAATATTTAGAATATAAAAAATATATCATTTTATTTATCAGTTATTTAAATAATAATGATGATTATATTTTTAAATATATAATAATAATATTTAATGAAAATGTTAATAAATATTATTGTGTGTTGGTGGGCTAGAACGCTATAAGACTATACATGGCTGCTCAAAGGATCACCAGGTTCTATGTACAGTTGTGGGTGGAAACAAAGGTACTTTGAATTGCCAATTAATAATACTAATAGTATTATTTATTAATAAAAATAATAAGAACTTATTTTTATTATTTTAATAAAAACAATAATAATAATAATTTAAATAAATAATTATGATAATATTTAAAATTTCTCAATAGGATGGTTTACATGTTAATCACAATAGAATTGGCACTTCAGGTGATTTGCAAATGTTTGATTATGCATTGGGTCAGTTTTGGATATACAGATGAAGATTGTAGCTTGACTACGCTAAACCGTAGTTCAGTTATTACTGTGCATGTATGTTGACTTTCTTTTGTAAAGCACAAAAGAAAATATTTAGAAAAACATTGTTTTGTACATACAATGAAAGGGT
This sequence comes from Zacco platypus, assembly GCA_038088235.1. Lineage (NCBI taxonomy): Eukaryota > Metazoa > Chordata > Actinopteri > Cypriniformes > Xenocyprididae > Zacco > Zacco platypus. Next base: position 33,058,692 of record CM076082.1, on the reverse strand, counting down.
TGTTTTAGTTTTAGAAATATTCTTCAAAATACATCAATTTGTGCTCCACAGAAGAAAGAAACTTATGGAGATTTGCAGCAACATGAAGTTCAGTGTTTTTGGATGAACTATCCCTTAAATGAGAATATATGAAACCAGGTGCCTGTGTCCTCATCGTTCTCTTCCCTCTATTTTAAGGAGAGCGGAGCTGGCGAGATGATTTTAAAGGCGTGAGCAGAGCTGGGTTTGACCCCCCGAGAGGCCGTGGCACAGGGATAGCGTTACAGTATATGGTAACGTGAGCTGGGGTGTCCGCTTTAAAAGTAAATTCCACTTAATGTGGCGCGTCCCTTCCCAACAGGAGCCCAGCTCAACTGCGAGCTTCCTTTATATAGTACATTCCGTGTCTGTTTGTGCAGCGAGGGGTTGGGGGATTAGTCGTTGGCACGCTGTCAGTTTCTACCTCCCCCTGCTTTTGCCTTTTCATTTCCTTCTCTTTCACCTACAACTTCCTCCAGTGTCCACATGAATCCTGGAAATGTCTGGTCTGCTTTGATGTACTTACAGTATTTGGAAGAAAAACCTGACGATACAATATTTCAATTTTCTGTGATATATTTTGCGATATGAAAAAAATGGGGAAGAATCAATAATTCTAGCATGATTGGGGTGCTTTTGTTTGGGAGTGCATCTGCATAGAAAATTAAAAAAAAAAAAAAGTGTGAAATCCTTTTAGGACTGAAACCCTTTGGGTTTACAGAGTTTAAAAAAGATATATATCTTTCCACTTGACTTCTCTTGACCAATTCAGAATGACAATAAAATAATTATTATAATTTTTTTGTTTATTGTTAAATATATTAAACAAAATAAGAAATATATTGTAATGATACTGCAGTGCTCTAAAATAAAAAAAAATGATAATGAAGTTATCTTCATTTCACTGTAAAATTGAAACACTATTATTTACATCTTAATTTCTTCATTTTCAAAAGGTGTACCATCAATCTTTTATTTTGTCAGGTTGCTGGAAAATAAATAAAGAGCTGATGGTTTCAAAGCGAATTGCGGTTTCACTCACAGCGTCTCAGTAGCCGTTCCGAGACACTGAAAAACTGTATCACAAACTACATGTGTGTAAATCACATGCTTCATTCTGAAACCAGTAGCACATATATCTACTTAAATTGCAGCATGTGCCATATTGAAATATCGATTTTATATCTGTATATCGTGCGGCTCTACCTTACGGGATTCTTCTAGCACTTTTATTTCAAGCAGTTCCAGTTCAGGCAGTGTGAGTGAGGGCAGCACATGAAAGGTCAGAGGTCAAGTGGATCTGGGGTGCAAAGGCCAACACGTGCCTTGCTCAGCAAGACCTCTCACTTACAAGAGTGCAATGTGCTGCTCTGGGAGGGTTTTTTTTTTTTTTTTTGGTTCTGAATGCACACTTATTTTGGCCGACTGTGCGTTGGCGTTATAAGGGGATGATTCATTTAAGATTCACATGGCATCATGGTTGGATGACAGCAGGGCGTCTTGCTTTGCATTTTTTCCTCTCATTAAAGGCGTCAGTGCTTGGCAGAGCAAACCGTGGTCTACCTCGGTCTACCCCGTTGTGGTCCCTTTCTGACAAGACCCGAACAATCCTCAACATCCTTTTCTTTCTTCTACCTACTGCAGATGAAGGCCCAGCGAGGGGCACAAACCCTTTATTATTTATGAATTATTCAATGTGCTTGGATGGGTTTCCCTTCTAGCGAAGCAGATCAGCAAAGAAAAAGCAACTCTCCTTTGCTCTCCTTCGTGCTTGCCCGAGGTAGTGAGTGACTCAGACGTTGTTCTCATTGAAGAAAACAAGGTGAACAAGGACGGTGCTGAATAGCGCTTCAAGCTGTCTCACAAGAATCGGATGCATTTAATTGGTAATCTGTACCGTAGACCTTAGTCAGAGTACGCCGTACTTAATTTGACATGAATGGAAATGAGGCTGTGAGAGATTGAAGTACAGTCCGTTCAATTTGTCGTTCTCTCTTAAAGTACTTGATCTAGCTTATCTTTTACAACAACACGTTTTTGTAGGAAGAAATGTTTTAAATGTTTTGTCAGTTAAGGCAAGGGTTTTTAAACGTTTTGAAGCTTTATATTTTATGTAAAATGACTCTTATACAGTGTGAGGAAAAAAATATTAGTCACATTGTAAAAGCAACATTTCCTTTGGCTTTTTTATTTATTTAACCCAAAGCTAATTAAAATATTTGATAATTTACACAGGAATGTTATTGTGATATTTATTAAATGTGAAAGTCAAGGATATATTGTAACATCTTTTTATGACGTCAAGCTATGTATTGTGTAAAGCTGTATAATTTACATTATTAGGATATTTAACAAATATCTTGTTAATTTTGACAGTCGAAAAAATATAGCGTAAAACTTTTAACTCAAATTAGCACCCCCTTGTGGTCTCCAGTTTGAAAACCCTTGAGCTAAGCGATTAACACGTAGGTTTGCACTACATGCGAAGCAATTCATCCTAATTTTAGTTGTTTAATCCTTAGTTTATTCCAGCTTTAATGGAGTTTTAGATATTAGGCTACTTGAGTCGTGTCAAATTGAATAACATAACCATCTAATAGAAGTGTCCGGTTAACCAGAATGGAAGCTTGTTTATCTCTTTCTCGTTCTCTTTATTCGCTACTCTCCTTATCTCACATGTGTTGGCAGGAGAAAGAAACCCTGGACTAAGATCTGTATCTGCAGTGTGTCTACTAAAGAACAGGCTCTGATTCCTTTGCTGATAAGCTGCGTTTTATCTTCCCCTGCTTTCACATTAAAGACGAGGAGGCCTATGAGAGCCTGTAGCCCGTGACAGCCCCTGTGTGGCTACTGTCTGTCACCCAGGAGCATGGGAACATTGCTTTCAAGTAAGCAGGCATTGCACAAGTAGTTGGTTTGTAATATAATTTAATTTTGCCTGGCTTCACTGTCCCGGATTTTTATGCCCTTGGTTTGCATACTAGAGGTTACAGATCCTTGTAAAGCTGCTTTGAGATAGTATCGTGAAAAGCACTTTAGAAATACAATGAGAATTTGTCATGGTTCTTTTTCAGCCCACCAAGTTGCTGAATATATGTTTTGATAGGGATATGTGTTTCTTTTTGTTGTTTTGTTTTTTAGCTGGGTTTCAAAACCTAGTGAGCTGACGAAGGGCAAGCTAACACTACAGGACTGTAAGACTACCTGAATTGCTGTAGTGCTCTCACTACACAAGGTCTCTTGTTATAGCAGCACACATACTACGCAACACAACACTTGACAAGCTGCACAAACTATAAGACATTTGGAGGTAGTCCCGACCATCAGTGAAAAAAACAAACGTATACTTGCATAAATTCATGTGATTGGTTGGAATAGTTTCACCTTGCCGTTGCATTGCGCACAATACAAGATCATTTGGTGATAATATCAAAATGTTTGAATCTGGGACTGCTCGAGACTGGCTCAGATCACGTCACTGACCTGCTCATACTTAAAGAGCATCTGCAACAAGCACCGATTTGGCCACAATCCGAGACTTTTCTCTTAGAGTTTGGAAATCTCTCTCCGGCTGCAAAATCCAATAAAAAGTTGTGTAGTGTGAGCTTGCCTTAACCTGTATCCTGCCTACATAGGAAACTGAAATGAAACCTCAAAAGCAACTGATTTGGAATGCTCTACAAAAACAGCAGCTCTATATTAAATAGTACATTTTTACCATTTAAATGTCATTTTTATAGATATTTGACCGTTGAATGCAAGTATAATTATTAACAATGAAAACAACAATGATTATTATAATTCTACTTAAATTATAATCATAAAACAATGCAAATAATTTTTTTATTTAATTATCATTTAGTTTTGTCTCAAAAGGCAAAAATAATAAAATATATTTAACACAAAACAAAAAGATTGAATAGTAATATTATTGTTGTTGTTCTTGTTATATGATGATAATTAGTTATTAATGCATTATTAATATTGTAGTAATATTATAATCATAAATAATGTGTATTGTTTTATTATTTTGTTATTGTCTCAAAAGACAAAAATAATTAAATGTTTGGGTTTTTTTTTTTTTCAATTAAGTTAAATTTTTCAGTTATTGGGAATGTATCAATGATCGCTATGTTGGCAGCTCATTAGTTTTTGGAACAGCTTATAATACTGTGTGTATGAAGGCACTTTCTTCCGCTCTGTTTTTCTTTGCTTTTTACCTTGTTTCTCATAATGTGTTTATGCCTGGCCATGTGTCAGGCCCTGGAGGCAACAATAACTGAGCTGATTTGTGACTCTGTCTCGCTGTTTGGCTTTAGTGTTACTATGCAACACACATTCTCTCTCTCTCTCTCGCTCTCTCTCTACACCTCTCTCTCTCTATACCTCTCTCTCTATACCTCTCTCTATACTTCTCCCTCCCTCCCCTGTGATCTCACTGTGCCCTGTGCTCACCGGATATCTTTCTAATTTGTATTTCACACCAACCGACTGCTATGTTAACAACGTACAAATGCTCAAAAGCATGGGGAAGTGATTGCAAAAAAGAGATGTGTGAATGAAATGGAGAGATTAAATTATAGTGAGAAAGATGAAAAAGGAAGACACTAGATAAGGAAGATTACTACAGAAAGATAAATGAAGAGCGATTAGAACAAGTAGGATGCAGGCGATTTAGATATGCAAACCACAGGAGCTCTGCTGTGATTCCGCTGCAGGTTCTCGTCGTGTTGTTGCCAAGCGAGAGTTCGGCGGAGGAATCGTTCCCCACCCTCGGCCAATCGCAGCTGACGTGGAATGTGGCGCTCGCGGCGAGCAGCACAGACTTGTGGGTAGGACTGCATTTTGCACGGTCACCCAGTGGAATACATTATCATCTTAATGATGCTTTAGGTGCAGATGCATGTCTAATGCGCTGGTGTGGGAGTTTGTGTGTGTGTGTGTGTCACTCTCCTGTGGAGTGGAGAGGGCAGAGAGCTGTAATCACTCTCTCACACACCTGTTCTGACTGGAGGCGGTCTGCGCTGCAGCTGATAGGATGAGAGCGCAGGGGGAGAGATGTAGCAAAGCTCATGATAAACGAGTATGTAGGAGGTCATTAAGCAGAGCAGCGAGAGGAGGAGAGAGAGAGAGGGAGGGAAATGGGAGAGAAAAGGACAAACACAGTGAAGATAATTAATTTGGAGTTTCATTAGCAGGAACTTGTATGCCTGGATGACTGCATTGGTGCATCGGCAGGCAAACGCACATGCACAATCGTGCAATCTTGAGGAATTTTATTAATATATATATATATATTGTATGTATGTCTATATATATATAATGTGTGTGTGTATATATGTATGTGTGTGTGTACATATTTATATACGTACTTATTTATGTTAGGGGTGTACACAGAAGTCATGGTTTGGCACGTGCCTCAGTTTTGTCATGGTTCGGTACGATTTCGGTAGGAATTTCGGAGCTTCAATAAACCCCTAATTACTGCTTATCGGTTAGTAAGGTTGTTCAGGTCAGGCTCAAGGTATTGGATAGAATAGAGGGATATATAATAAGGTTATGCAGAATAAGGCATTAATATGTGCTTTATAAGTACTAATAAACAGCCATTATCTTTGTAATATGCATGCTAATGAGCAACTAGTTGCTGGAAAAAGCAACAAATCCACAATGCTAGGTTTTTAATTTATTTTGAACAGACAGTAGTGCAAATCAGTTTTGTTCCACCTAGTATTTTGTAGGTTGAAGCTTCTGAACTAAAAAAAAAAAAAAACACTATTCACCTACTGTACATTATAACACACATCCACAGTATCTTATCCACAATTGATAGTACATCAACACACATTTCAAACTCAACAAAAACAAACAAGCAAAATGTAGAGGTTGATGTGGCTCTTGTGGGATTTTAAGAGGGTGATGACTGAGATGTTTATCAGCCCTTTGCTGGCCCTCTTCAACATATTTCATAAATAGTGAGAAAATGGGAGCCTTTAAGGCTCTGGACAACATCATGCCATTGAGAGAGAGCGAGAGAGAGAGAGTGAGCCTGAAGCAACATGATGGGTGAGGAATGATTGCTGATGGTAGAAAGAAAGAATGAGGAGGAGTTTGGAGAGACAATGATAAATCACAGGCATGATCCACATGCTAAAATCTGTGTTTGTTGTAGAGGTCATCCGGTTGTTGTCAGGTTAATCAGAGGACTCTGTGGCAGCCCAGCTCTGTGTGACTCTTCAGGCCAGGCTGACCCTCTTTTTCTCTTCCTCTCTGATAATTGATGCCATTTGGCCCGCCTGCCTGCTGCTGGAAGCATGACATCGAATCAGTGCCACGCCTTCCTCTGAAGCCTCCAGTGGCTCCACTGTGCCACCCTCTCCTGGCACTGCACCCGTGGGGTGTCTGAGATGAATGGAGGGGCGTGGGGTGGGAGGAGCAGAGGAGGAAACCGATCAGCTCTCTTATTATTTTGCTGGATCTATCATGTATTACAGTGGAATTTATACAGTATTTTTGGATATATTCATAAGTTTGAGGTGGACTTGAGTTAAATGATTTTTATTTAACCACTAAAAACTAGCACGGTCAGTATAATGATAATATCCATGCTAGTTTTTAGTGGTTAAATAAAAATAAATACACATTACATCAAAGTGAAATTGACATTTATAATGTTCTTTTGAACTTTATGTATTTATCAAAGAATCCTGAAAAAAAATCACGTTTTCCACTAAAATATTAAGCAGCACAACTGTTTTCAACATTGATAATTATAAGAAATGTTTCTTGGGGACCAAATCAGCATATTTGAATGATTTCTGAAGACTGGAGTAATGATGTATTCAGAAATATTCAGCTTTACCATCACAGGAATAAATTTCGCTAAATGCTAAAAAAAAAAAATGCTTAAATTTGAATGCTAAATAATAATAGTAAAAGAGTCTTCTTTCAAAACAAAATCATACCCCAAAATCTCATGGAATACTGTTTGATAAGAATACCATGGGGGTTTTTTTTGTTTTTTTTTTGCTGTAACATCTGAATATAGATGAAATTTGTTGTAATTGCATATTGATTTTGATATTTATTGAAATCACTTTAATTGCATTTTTGGCTACAGTATTTCATTCTTCATGGTCATGTGGTATGGCAGATGTACAAATATTCCATATAGTCTCTCAGTTACTGAGGTCATAAAAACTGTATGTGTTTTTTAAAAGAATTCACGAATTGATGTTTAAATGCTGTCTGTAGTTCTAGATGGAGTGTAGAATGTCACGCCACAGAATGTGAACTTCTCAAAGGTGTTTTTATATAGACTGCTTTCATTGGCTTGTTGCGGAGCGTTAGAAGAAGCAATATAAAATGTTTAGATGTTTGCTATAGTCTGAACTCTTGACTGTTGTGATTGTTTATTTTTACGGCTTAGCACTCTTTTGGTGGAATTGATCCAACCTTACCTCCCTGTCTTCCCTTTCCTGTTCCTCCTTCCAGTGGCACTTTACAGCTGTAGGCAGCATGTCTCAACACATGACCATGACCCTTTTATTTTTCTAACTCCCTCCCTACCTCCTCTGGCCGTCCATCTCTCTGTTTTCCTCTGTGGCTGCTGTGAGAGTCGGGTCGTGGTTCAGAGGCGGCTGCATCATTGCCTGTAGTTAATGAGTGCAATGGGAGAAGTGAACTGAGGGCTGTTTTGGTATCTCAGAGTCCCAGACCTGGCCTCTCTACCTCCAGATCCAGTATCACACGTCCTCTCGGGTCAGGCCTCCTGCGGCCCCGCCAGCGCGGTTTGGCTCCCAGCAATGTGGCTTCAATTTCCTCCGTTTTGAAATGGTTATAGCCCCTCTGCTTCCTTCAACAGACAGGGTCTTTGCTTTGTTTTCTTTCTCTCTTGCTCTCTGTCCTTTCTCTTTTCCTGCTCATTTTGATCGCTCTGTCCTTTAATCACTGCTCGGGCCCCCTGCGTCGCAGGAGTGCAAAGAATTTGTTATGAGTGACCTTTGACCTCTGGCCTATAGGGACACAGTTTAAAGCCTGCTTGGTAGAACATCTCGCTGGCAAAAAATACAAACAGTGAAATGTAGCTGCCGTAAACTTCTTCTTTTTTTTTTTAATGTTCTGGCAGTTCTTTTCTTGCTTTAAGCTCTCATAAGAATACCTTTCATAGACGGATCATTGTATTGACAGTTTCTTTTCAACATTAAAGGCATGAGCCGAACAAACGTTAACGACAGTCTTTTCCCAAACCCGAGGCTTATACATATGCTACGGGCCCAGTTTCATCTGAACCTCTTTTCTTTCATGTAATCCTACGGGGGTGTGAGCTAAAGTGTTCCAGCGCTCAGACACAGAGAGCTTGTGTAGTGAAAAATCCCGCTTGCTGAAAAATTAGTCCCCTGACGTAGTGAATTATGGGGCTGAAATAGAGCCCTTTATTAATGTAGTCCAGGATTCACGTCAGCGGAGGTCTCAGAAATTATGCCACGTCGTGGGTCTGGTCTCACAGGAGGTTTTGCATATTAGACTGAGTACACATTATAAAGAACACGTTATTAATGGAGCTAGAAACTTGGCCTACACAAGGTTTAAATAGACAAACTGTGATCCATTTTCATTAAAACATGCTGCAGAATCTGAAAGTGTACAGTGTAATGCCTATAAAATTGAGCAATGCAGCTTTAATCTTTTTTTTTTTGGTTTGTTTTTTGTTTTTTACCATATCCTATACCATTGCATATGATAATAGCCATAACATAAGATTATAGATAATCATATGCCATATATCTAGTGAAGCTTGATACAGGATAGGGTTGGGTCAGGTTTGGCAACTAGTCATCTTGTGTTCTTTTTAAAAGTAATATTAATATTTTTAAATATATTCATTTAAATGTTCAAGGTTTTTTCTTTTATTTAGCATTGTTAGTTGGTGTGACCTTTTATAGTTCACCTTTTAACCCTAGGATTATTCAGGTAGGGTAAGGGAAGTCAAATCTAGCCTAAACCATAAAGTACTCAGTCCTGTCAAGGACGTAGCTCAGTTTGTAGTTATAAGTCTCTCGGAAGGCAAATGTAACAAAATCTCTCTCTTTTATTGGTTACAATGCAAAGCAGTTAAAGCAGCAAAATAAAACTTAAATCAGCTTAAGCTAAAAAGCTCTATAACCTAGCTTTATCAAGCAATATTGGAGATGCTGTTAAGCGCCGCCTCGTTTGTCCTTCTATGGTTAATGCAGGCAGCATCTGAGGAGGCCTTTTACTCCTCAGACTTTTGTACTACTTTTTGGGAAATTCCAACTTCATATTACTCAGTTGATCAATGCCTATGATCAAATCTTTCTGTTGTAGGCTTATCAGTCTCTGTATCGCTTGCTTACTAAGACGGATGTCCTTCTTCTGTCGCCTACGCTGTCGTCCTCTCCTTGCGCTCTTCCTCCTTTTTACCGAAGTCTTTATCTGGCTCAGCTATGCTTGAGTTTGCAACATGCCAACTTCATCCTCGTGTGCCTTCTTGTTAACTTTTAGCTTCAACTTTCACAACATTCTGCACATTTCATCTTATCTCAGTTACACACAGGATGCAACATCATTCTGAGTTACAGTTTACTCAACATAGCATTTTTTGTAAGCATATTTGGTATCAAAAGTAAATAGCATATCATGGCAATCATTAGGATATGGCAGTAAATCAAAAAAAACAAGTAAATGTCATATTTAAACGGGTATATAGCAATATCAACATCAAAATCCAAAACAGCACTGATGAATTTGGAACCTTTTAACATAATTTTTAGCGTCAAGTTGCACAGTTCATCTTAATGCAGACGAGAAATGAAACGGTGAAGCGACTGCCAATAGGAGTGCAGATCATAATGCACAATCTGATATAGTGAACACTACTACAAACCAACAGTGCAGTGACCTATGACCTCCTGTGTGAATAGAGCTTCAGAAACATGTCCAACACAACCCACCAGCTAGTTGATTTTGAAAATGTTTTTGCACATTCTTTGATCTCATTTTGTGCATTGTTTTGCATTTGACTCTGCTGTAAGAAAAAAGAGAAACAGACAGACTCTCACAAGAAAAGGTATAAAAGCTTGGGCAGTACACATTTGTACCTTATTTACCCCTAAAAGGTGCATATTAGTATCTTAAAAGTACATATTAGTACCTACATTTTAGTTCCTTTTGAAAGGATACAACCCCAGAGACAGCTTTTGTACTTTTTTTTTTTTTTTTTTTAAGGTAGATCGCACATAAAATCGTATATAAATGTATGACTGCCCTCTCACTAAGTTAAATCCATAGTGTGTGGAATATATTGATAGACTACTCTGTTCTAAGAAAAATCTGGAATGTGTGTGCTGGCATTCTTTACCACCCCTGTGTATAGTGTGTGTGAAGAATTTAAGAGGTCTTTCTTCGTTAAGAGCACCACGTCCTGTCTGTCAGTGACTGTGTGTTTTGGTAAGAGCATGGCATGTTTTCTTTTTCTTGCTGCTTGCCAGAAGCTACACGCTCTGCTACATGGAGGGGAAGGAAAAGCACAATCATGTTTAGTCTACATAGCACTTAAGTCACTTTGTTGGGAGAATACTTTTTTCTGTTGTAGTCTGCGGATTAGGATTTGTGATGTCACCATCCATCAGTGATCTTTTGTTAAATCATTAAGAGCAGGGAGGTGGAAAATTGCGCAAATTGGCTCCACTTAATCATTTGCACTGTGCTTTACTTGTATATTAGCTTTTTATGTCATTCTCCTACTGCTTTTCTTCTCCTCATCTTTCACTCTATTCTTTATTAGTTGGTAGACGTCTTCAGGGTGTTTTGTTGGCAATGTTGTTGCCTTCCTCCCCCCAAAAAAGTGGAGGACGAGAACAGTTGTTTAAAAAAGGAACCTTACTTTAACATGGTCTAATTGTGTTCCACTTCTGTTTTTCAGGCATCTGATGTAGGATCAGAGAAGCTTTTCTCACCTACTGCACCTAAAGGTAAGAGCATATTATGGGTTTCACATGTCATTATTCTTGCATTGGATGTTCTAGACATAATTAAGTTTGATTTGACCTTTGACCCCATTCATAAACTGAACTCCTCAGGGTTGTCAATTAATATTCAAGATACTTTCATTGTGCATAATTGCACTGTAGTAAAGCTCACGCAACTAAACCTTGTTTCGCTTGTTTTCCGTTCTAGGAAGCTCTGTTCCCATTTCAGGCCACAGTTCAGATAGTCTAGGTTATTGTTGTTGAAGATAATATTTTTGCTCCCAAATCCTGACAGTAAGCATTATGTTCTCTCAGGCAACTCTGAGCTCACATTCACAGGAGTAACATTACTGTTGACGGAATAATGCTGTTCTGCTTTTATCATGTATGTTAGAGTTAGAAGAGTTTTTGGCCTTTGGGAGCCAAAGAGATACCCATCTTTTCAGGTACCACTCAAATGCCACGTATGTTAGGGTGCGCACTAGTAAGTCCTGGGCAATCAGACACATCAGAAGTAAGTTCAGACAGATGGCAAATCTCAGGTGCCTTTATAATCCTGTTAAAAGCCTGTTAAAATCCTATGAGACTGTTAAATAGTGAGATGGTGCTTATTTGTTTCCTTGTTTTTCACTCATTTTTAAGTGTCTGTTGATAGAGGTTTCCTTCTAATGTGGATTTGAGCTACTTTTTACAGTTTCCAGCAGTAGTTAAAGTTTAGCTGAGAGCAGAAGGAAGTCGGCCCTTGAAGGTTTTTTTTTAGTTGGTTCACATCCAGGTTTTGTAAGGGAACTAAGTTGTGAAACGAATTCTGTTTGTTGCACAGTGCGGAGGAGATGTCGAGTTTAATGGCACACTTCTGATGCCCGGCATGAGTCTTTTGGAGAGCTTTTGCCCCCCACTCTCTGAAAACAGCAAAAAGAGGAATTGAGAGGAGACAAGTCGAGCTCAGAGGAAGAGCAGAACTTGTGACTACTGTCGGGGTCTATATTAAAGTCATTTTTGTACATCTCTCTGGATGACATCCAGACATAACCACAGGACAAAACTTGTGCAACAGCTGAAATGTTTATAAGTAGAGCAGGGCACATGGCTCGAGCACTTCTGATGTCAACAGAAGAACGTTGTTGTTGTTGTTATTGATAATATAACAGGCGCCCTAATCTGTTACGGTTGATGGCGAGACAAACTGCATGTTCCTTAATATCCTGCTAATGTGTGTCAAGCACACACTCTTCCCAGGGATCACATGGATGATACAGAGGAAGCAGAAGGTGGTAGGAAGTGCCAGATTAGGATTTAAAAAGAAAGCAAAACCAAGAGTGGGAATATGTGGATTAAGTGATTTAGGATTGCTGGAAATAAATATTATAGTAGTAGCAATTTAATGCCCAGAGTGAAGAGATTACAGATCTTTCAAAGATGCATAACCTTTGAAATATATGATGTTTGACAATAGTTCAATTTCAGACTTCATAATCTTTGATGTCCAATTCCCGTTCAGACTTCATAGGCTTTGATATCCATCAAGTTTCATTATAGTTTAAGTTCAGTCTTTGTAACTTTTTTATCCAGTTGTATCACAGTAGTTCCGGTTTGGTCTCTTTTAGGTATCACCTGGAAAACTTTGGCTCTTTGTTCCGGGGGCTGAATTACAGATACATCTTAGTCTTAGTCTTGATTTTGGTAAAAGTTCTATTTCCTAAGTGAAATTAATTTGTCTTTGTTGTTGTTGAGTTTATTTTTGAATTTCCTGTACGTCACATGGCCTTTCGCTTGCTTTTACAGTTGCCATAATCACTCTTCTGGCAATAGCTTCCAAAGCACTTGGCAAGAAATATATAGTATCATTACCCTTGTTCTCCGGTTGTCTTTGTTGAATGTGGGTTGTCCAGACTTTGTTCCATGGAATGCACCATTTCTCCAGGCTGTTATTCTAGATTTTGGGGGTATAGGAGCATATGTGTCCCATTACAGTACGTCCACCGAGACCAATCTAAAGCTCGCTCAGCTCTGATCCCCAAATTGGTCTGCCCTGGAGAACTTCTGGCAGACTGATCACTCGCTTGGCTCACGTCTTGCGTTGGAGAATTGCATTACAGGGAAATACCTCGGCATGAATGTGGTGCAGCTTGCACAAATATGCATGTGTCTTTGTTTCTGTAAACAGCTTTCGTGCACGCTGGTGCTTGATTTGATTGATTTTGTGCCCTCAGTCAAGTACTGCGGTGACATACAAGTTTCGTATCGGCTTAACAGCTGTTTAGTTTTACTATAATCTGTGCTTACATAATTACTGCGATCGCTGTGCTTTTAGTAACTTTTTAAGAGGCTTGTTCTCCATCCAGCAGTGCCAGGTTTTTCTCGCCTTGAATGAAGACATAGTGAATTCATGCTCATAACCGTATTGTTGTAGCTATTGTTCGTAGTACTGTCTGACGTTAATTCTGTCTATCAATTAATCATTCTCTCTATCGTTAGTTCCGTCGTTCATTCTATCAATTCGGCATCCGTTCATCCATCCAGTCATTCTATCACATATAAAATATAGCTCTGTTTTACATTCATTGTTTTCTCTGTGCGGAGCTAATGCAGAGCTATATAAGGTGATTGGACCAAGAACAGTGTGCAGCATCTGCCAGCAGCACAATAAGGTTAGAGACTCTAAGCGTAGTTGGGAGGGGGGGTTGCTCTCTTTCTCTTCATTTTACCCATCAGTGAAGCGGTGACGCACCCATTTTGTGTGTGAGGTCTGTCAGGCAAACCCGGGGCATGCTGGGATTGCGAAGGAAGATTGTGGTGAAAAGCCATTTGTGAAGTGGATTTCTGGTTTGCTAATCCTGATTAATTTTGACCCGTTGTGCTCATTTTAAACAGCGTATTACTGTACGCGAGAAGCACCGCCAGCTTCGGGCCAAACTGAGAGCTTAGCGGCTTTGGAAGGCTTAACAGCAGATGGCATTTTAAGCCAGACTTAATAAATTGTTTCCATTAAACTTACCGGCCCACACATAGTGGATTAGGACTATAGGACAAAGAAAGAAAGAGAGTGAGAAAGCAACAAAAGGAGGGGGGGTAACGGCCGTTGCCACAACCGCACAAGATCAAATTGATAACGCGCCGGTTTTCACCGTTAATCCACCGTTGCAAAAATCTGTCTGCTCACCAACCCATGAAAACAAATTGACCCAACTAATTTATTATGAATAATATTTACAGTCCATACCGTTATCGTAACGTATGTAATTCCGGATTAAGAGCCACGTCTGGTCGTCACACTTTATACTCTGTTTTTCTTGATAGCATTTGGCCGAATCAATTCCGCCGAGGATGGATGCTACTCCCCCCACCCTGCCTCTCCTCCACCGCTGTCCCCAGGGAGCCGCAGGGTCGTTCTCTAAGCACTCATTATATGCTACACGGCTCAGGGTCTCCGTGTCGAATCGCTAATCAAGCACTCTGTCTGCAGGCCCACGATTCAATAGCCGTTGAGTGGCCTTTGTTCCTACCCGCTATTTGCTGCATGTCAATAAAAGTCTGCTCCCTGCTCCGCCTCAGCGGAGGAGCCCCCCTTTACACACGCCCTCCCCTCAGTCCTTCAGAATATAAAATGCACTCGCTCCTCTCCTCTCCTGCATGGGCGAAAAAATAGAGGGAGGGAAAAATGAGCCGAGGCCAGCAGGGGTCAAAGGATTTGGGGGGAAGCGGTGGAGAATGAGAGTGTGTTTGTATGCGGCTCTTCTCTTCTAGTGAGGTTAATGCTGATGTATTGCTAACCTTAGCGCCGCAGTGTTTGTGGCCTCTTGCCCATTAAATAATGAATAGAAGTTGACCTCTTGACCAGCTAATCAGCTTTGCAGCTGTTGGATCGTGGAGGCTCAGAGATCGAGGAGTCACAGTCAGGGATGGACCAGCGTACGGACTTGGGATATTTCAAGATTAGCAGCTAATATTAAGCCCACCAGTCATTGCTGAGGTTGATGTTGCACATACAGGTGGAATTGGATTTGTATTTGTGTAATAAAGCCTGTCCAGCTGTTGTTGTGTGTAAATTTTCCACAGCCGTTTTGTCCGAGCCGAGCTCTTTTTGTGCTGTGGCTAGTCATTTAGCCAAGCTTGTCATTTGATATTAATAAACATAGAATGCTTTTGTCCTTTGTTTGGGTGATTGTTCATGCTTGTTTTCTGTTCTCTGCCTTTTTGGCTCTTGGTTTACACACATATTGCCATTTATTCAAAGTCTGGCCCATATTGCAACTTATTCTGGCTAGTTAGACAGGAAGAGATCCAACTGTCTGACCAATATGTAAAGCATGTAAACTACTATGAAGAAACGCCCACGCTCTGAAGCTTTTTGTATATATTTTCAATTGAATTGTTTTAGACGAGGGAAATTTCTCTCAGAGTCGGTGTGTTTCATAAATGTCGTTTGGTCCCACTTGGCTCTGAAACAGAACTGCAACTTCAGCTCAAATGGAAGAATGGCATTCATATCTCTTTATTATTTCCAACTTTTATTATTCTTCCCCACCATCTCAGAACATATGACCATTTGTTGTGGTAGCTGGCTCGTGTGTGTTTGTGTGTGTTTTCCTTTCATTTCTGGAAAGCGAGCGTTATGAATGTTCCTCTTTATTGATAGCACTAACCCTGTTTGTGTAGTTCTGCCTGTCAGGAAGATGAAAATAAATAGCAGGAGCGTGGAGGAGATAAAACATGTGTTTAATTATTAATTGAGCCATTACTGACAGAGATTGCCTTTTTGATAAAAGGCAGGAAGCTGCTTCAGGGGTAGAAAAAGCAATTACTAAAGCTATCTTCCTCTTCCTCTCCGCCCGCCGTTTTGCTCTGCGCAAACAGAAAAACAGACCCTGTCGACTAACCTATTCCATAAATTATTTTAATTTCCTTTCAATATTTATGATGTTTTAAATTATGATTCTGTTGTCATGTTCTATTTAAATGGAGAGGAACTAGACTAGAGCCTTGCTATACTACTGTGGCAGTAACTATTATCTTAACTGGCGGGAGTTGTTTTTCCTAACGCGTTTCTGAAAATAATATTACATCTCTCAACATGTTCGTTTCCCTTTTCATTTCATTTCAATTTGGTCGAATGATCGCACATGGTGTATTGATTTTGTTGACGCCTGGCCATTTGCTGAAACGCTATCATTTGCTGCGCATTTAAGCTGACTGTGCATGGGGTATTGATATTGCTGTAGCTTTCATTTGCAGAGATTTGTTGGACAGTTTTCTGAGCCATAATTCATGAGACATAACCTTTGAAATACCAATATAACGAACTTGACTTTCCAGAAAGTGAACATTCTCCAGAGGTTTCGCTGGTATGCCTGTCAAAATCATTCCCGGGCCATATATATATATTTGGTATTATGCCCATCATAGTATTCGTTGTACTTCCTTTAATTTATACTTATTTAGATCATTAAATCACTCATTACAGTAATGAGAATCCCCATTGGAAATAACTGGTAAAGCATCCAGCTCTATTATGGAAATGAGGGAAAATGTGTTTGAAAATAATGCAAATAAATCTTAACACAGATCTTAAGTGGGCATGTTTTCACAAGATTTACAAATTGTTTTTTTTGCCCAAGTCATTAAATAATAACATTTGATGTTTGTTCCGTAGAAAGCTGAGGACAGACTTCATCCACCGTAAGGGAAGCCATTGTTCCATAGTTAGGCAGGGTTAAAGTAAGCATCTTTCACCTCTCAGTAAGCTTTCCCAGGGCTACTGGTCTAAGCCTGTTAAAACCATCCTTACTCTGTGCCATGGCCGCCCTGGGACCAGACGCGGATGGAGCAGCGCTCTTGAGATGATCTAGCGGCCCTACAGCGAGGAAAGCTGCTTGTAAAGTTGAGGTCAGGCCTTCTCAGGAGTCTGCCTGCATTTGCGCCGGGTAATTTTAGCACTCGTGGGCCAGCTAATGACCGGTTTCTTTCAAGAGTTGATTGCTAGAGCTCGTTTAACTATCCCCAGTGTGATCACTCCCGCTAGGGCTGGGATAACCATCAGTCTAGCTGCAGGGTAGCTGCATTTTCTTTAGCCAGAGAGAGTGTTTTTTATCAGGATAGAATAGGCAGTGAATATCAAATATGTACGCTTGGCTCTTTATCGCCCGTTTGAAGGAGATGCCAGGATGAGATTTTTAGCATTTTGTTTCATTGTGTCCTGCTTTTGAAGTCAATGCTATTTGCAGAGGACGTTGTTATCCTCGCTCGCAAAGCCAGATGGTTGTTGCTTGTGGCCAAACATGAATCTTGGATAATGTTCAGTCACTGGCAGAGACGAATTGCTAGACTGGATGGATATTGCAAACACGCTTGTAATGGATTCGACATTTCGGGAACCGGTTCAGAAGGATCTTATAAAGGCCGGAATTCTGTGGCCGAGCACAGGAAGGAGGTTAAATGAACAGAATTCCATGAGCAGGAACAATATGAAAGCGCTTCCATGCTTGTTGGAGTTCAAAGGACTTAGGCACGCTTTAACGTGGTTCCGGTATGTCATGCTACGAAGTATTATTCATGTTTTATTTGCTCTTTATCAATGCTATACATATTCAGTGTTCAAGATATAAGTCACGTCGCCATGGCAAGTACAAACACATGCTTCTGTGCGTTTAAGTTACTCCGCAGATGCATTTTTCCATCTGCATTCATCACACTGAAGTCTTGCAGCTCAGAGACGGTTTGTGAGGTTAAGCTAATTAGCCCTGAAATCAGCACATGGTAGAAAACCGCAGAGGGACGCTCTTCAGCGAGAGACGTTGCGCAGAGATCTCGTATTTTATGTTCAGACGGTCATTAATCGTTTCGAGCTACGCTACGGCGCAAATACCACTCTGTGTGAGGCTTTCGTCGCTGAAAAGGGAAGGAAAGAAAAAATGTAGAAATCCCAGTCTGTGTGGTCTTCTATTAATCAAACAGGCATCTGTTCCCCTTTGCGCCGAGCACAGGATAGGCCTCTTAACAGCCTTCCTCTCCAGTGGCCCCATTCAGACCCAGAGTGGCTGTTATTTTAGCACCACGCTGGAGAGCAGCAAAAGAGTGGGACGCTGAACCCCGCTGATGTGTTGCCTCGCTGGGGAGAGACCGGATAAGAGGGTCCCAGGAGTGGAACTCGACTATGAAGAGCCATTTAGATGTAGACCTTGCTGCCTCTTCTAGGTGTGAGGGGGCATGGAGGGCCACGATGGCAATAGATGTGGAAAAGATGAGCAGGTACCAAACAAGTCCTCCTTTTTGTGCGCTACAGCCGGTGGAGTTCATGTGAATTTTGTGATGTCATCCTAAAGATGGTCTCAGCCTCAGATGTCACGCCCACGGACTGTCGGGGTAACGTCTGATGCATATGGCATGCTTAACTGGAAACACTTCAGGATTTTCGACGTGTCGTCTGGTTGGTTGACTTCTACAGGATGTCCAGGAGACATGTCGCGTTCTTTAATGGTCTGCTGGGAAACAAATCCTGTGATGCCAAACCCCCCCATGGGAAGAAAAAACTGTCATATTTACAACTTTGACAATGAGCACTTACCAGGATTGCTGGATTTTCAAAAGTATGTGAAGTTCGCGGCTCCATTGTTGCAGTAAACTTGCACAACAATCCTGAATGAATAAATTATTAGATGTACACTGGTTTGTTATTGTACAAATATTAACTTTACATTTTCACGCCCCTGACCATGATGCCGAATAAAACAAATTTGATTGGTTGCTTTATATGTCAGTCAAACGTTGTCTTGGACATTCCTTGGCCAATGAAAGCTGCGATAGAGTCCAGACCTTCTGCCGTCTGTCTGGCTACGTGACACTAACCCAAACATGACTTACTTATTGTTTTCTTATGGTTGTACACACATGACCACATGAAGCAAGTTTTCCAGGGTTGAATTAAATTGGCCACGGGAAATTCAATTGGAATCGGAATGACGGGAGGAATTTAAATACATTTAACACAAGCAATGCATTCTGGAAAATTAAGTGCCCTCCCACCTGGGTCCACAAAAAGTCAAATCAATTCTGAATGCTGCACAACCCTGTTTACATGAGCTCCTTTCTATTCATACATGCATGTTCCTTGTTGGATTGAACACCCTAAATGTTATTTTTCCTCATGAATCCAAGATATCTGCGATAAATACATTCAGCTCAGGTGTGAACCCCTGTAGGTTTGATAAGGGTGTGTTTTGTAGGTCTTGTATGATTGCAAATAAATTGAAAGCATGTCACAGAAGACAGTTTTGGTGAACATCTACATGGGCAGCTGTGGTGCTTTATCATTTACCCGAGGCTATGGATTTTTCTTTACTAACCGCTTGAATTTAAACCAGGAGCAGTGAGGACGTTTGTATGGCCCAAAGGTTCTTCAGCAAGAATGAACCACCTGGGTCTCTCTTTCAAACCAGCTTTAAAATGCTCCTCTTCTATGAGGCATTTAGCTGGCCTATTTGCACTCAAACACTTTTGTAGGAAGTGTAGATGGACCTCTACTTGAAAGGTTGCTTTGAGTATAGTCATGGACAGAAATCTTTGAAAAGCTACACCTCATGCATTAAATTTAACCATTAAGCAAGCCCTTTTACTCATGTTCACCTCTTTTAGTTGACAACCGTTTACTATGTGCTTTGTGTGCTCCATGCTTCCACAAATCTGGGTTCTATATGCATGCATTTGTTTTCAAGTATAAGTCATAATAAAGATAAATGTTTTTAGAATCTGTCAAAAACTTGTTTAAAACTAAAAATGTTTTTGTCATTTATTAGGCAAATAAACTGAAGCAAGTTTTATTCACACAAAATAACCAAAATAATAAATATATATACTAGTGGATATAAATACTATATACTAGAAACTATTTGGAAGTCAATAACAACAGAAACTGTGCAAAAGTACATAAAAGCAAGAATACAAGCTGGTATTCAAGGCCAAAGAAAGCCATACAAAAAAATATATATATATATAATTTTTTTTATATGTGTGTGTATATATACTGGTCATGCAATTTTTATATATATATATATATATATATATATATATATATATATATATAATATGTTAGTATGTCGTTTCTCTGTGTGTGTGTGTGTGTGTGTGTGTGTGTGTGTAACAGGAAATTAGAGGAGACATGCATGTTTGAGCAGGTCCCCCTGAGCAGTGCTTGAGGTCAGGACAGAGGGCCTGTCTCCATTAGTTTTACTGGCATGCTTCCAAAACCTTCTTTGCCCCTTCAGACTGCCTTTATTACTTCCCTCCCCACTGTACTGCGTAAAGTCTATACAGATGGGTTAAAGTCTGGCCACATACAGTTTAAACATCATAAACCCTGGTCAGAGTAGGTGCCATATTTAATTTGATGCAAACAAGGTTGAAGTACAATACATTCAGTCATAGTGATGTGTGTGAAACGTATGTTGTCACATAAACAGAGGAAAAATGTATTCGCTGCTGTGATGGATTTCAGATTCAGACCGATACCTTTCAAGTCTTTTGGGATGATTTTATTAAAAGAACTGCCTCAAAAGAGTGAATCAGACTATACTGGTCATGCAATTTTTTTTTCTTTATTATTATTATTATTTTTTTGATCAACAACACTGTCATATTCATATCTTACCTCCATAAATCTGCTTGCACTGTTTCTGTTGAGCTTTAAAAAACTGAGTCATCTTATACCACTCCCCACTGTGTTTAGTCCCGTTCTTGAATGATTTAGGGCACCTAAAAGTAGTGTGTTTGCTAACCTGATATTTCCCTGCAACCTTATCCCATGTCTTTATCCCACTGTCAAACCCACCTGAGGAGTCCCATCAGAGTTGAACAAGAGGGTCTCAGAGCTGTAATTTAGCCCCTGACTGCATGAAAGGACACGCTTGGCTATTGTAAACACGCCGATGTAGCCTCTTAAAACAATGTCATACAGAAGTGATGAATTTCTGAACAGGACCCTAGATCTCCTTCCTCCCAAATAACGGTGTTTCTGGCTTCTTTTTTGGTCTGTTAAATACAGAAACATTTTGTCAGATGCTAGCCCTCAGACTACCTGAAAAATAAGCCTTGAAGGATATAGATTGAGAGATAAGATTGTGGAGTGACAATGAATGTTTTGTTTGGGGTTATTTCCCTCTTCAGTAAAATGAGGAGTTTTTCCGGTGCCTAATGCAGTGAAATATCTTTTCACCTGTGATGCAATCTCAATTTCATCCAGTATGTTGTTCAGGCGTTACAATTTCTGAAGGCGTTCATAGACGCAACAGAATAATACATGCCCTGTATGGTCTTTAATGAGATGGAATACTCTTCAAGCATCTGTGAAGGATTCCAATGAAAAGGTTTTATGCGGAAAACGTCCAGGAATGGAAGTGAACAATCCATACAATGAGATCTTTGAAAAGTCCTCTCTTTATCACGGTCTGAGTCTGATCAAACCGTTGATCTGACTGTTACTTGACCCATGTTCATGTCATGTCCCTTCTTTAATAAGTTTTTTTTTTTTTTTTTTTCCATAAAGTCACACTATGAAAGATAAAATCAGCTCTGCTTAAAGGCGATTATCCAGTTTAATTTGCCGTGAAGATGTCGAGATATTCTTTCGCCTTGAGATGGCTGAATTATTTTATAATAAAGTCACAAGGCGAGTCATTAGGGAACAAAAAAAAAAACATCACAAGACATTTGAAAAACATGCATGCGGTCGTCCACATGTTTCTCTTCTTGTGAGGTGTGTGTTCGGGCGTGAACGGTAACCAAGCAAAGCGGTTTCAGTCCAATGCTCATTTTTTTTTGACTGGAAGCGGTTAAGTGAAAAAGCACTTGATGGAACATTATCCGAATGAAAATATTGACAATATGCCTTTACACCACCTTGCCACTATGGCCACAATGTCAAAACAACAAGTCAGGTGTGACGGGTTGAAGAAGGCCCGTCAAACTGGGATTGTTCCTTAGAGTTCACCGTGGTAGGAAAGCCAGTTCCACATAAAAAGAGGGGCATGAAAGCACAAGAGCTCTTTCAGTCCCATGTTATGCTACTTGGGCCATTGAATGATTCCCATTCATCCATTTCCCCTTCCACTGAAAAGTAATCAGTCACTCGCTGAAAGATGATATTATATGCATCTAATGTCATACAGGTCTGAAGCAGGTTCATGTCTGATAGCATTGTTAGAAAACACCTTTATTTGTGCTCTCCCATGGCAAAATGCTCCCTACCCCAAATGACTTTTGCCCATGTTGTTTGGCCTGTTTTTTTCCTTTTCATTCGCTTTTCTCCTCCTGTTTCACCTCCTGCTTTTCTCTGCAGCCTGTAAATCAGGAGAAAAGCAGCTGGCAGTGCTAATAGAGGATGCTCTCCTGCAGGGTAACAAAGAGGTATTGTTAGGTTTGTAAGGGCATTATGCAGCTAAATAAAGCTGACATGCTGAGGTGGAATTATTGCCCATGCTGAGCCTGGCGCTGCCCCGTGAAGCGAGGCTGAGAGTCGGCTGGAAGGAAACCAGAGCCGGAGCACCCAAGAGAGAATGGGTTGCCATTCCAGAGTGTTCTATAATGACGGCTGTTCTTATAGTCAGAGTCATCAGTTCTTGTGCTCGTCTCACAACTTGGATGGCACTTAAAGACCCCCTGTGGTGAAAATCGAGTTTTTAATGTTGTTTATATGTCTGTGTTGTGTTTTTAATATGCTTTAAGACAAACCATGTATGAGTTGAAACTGGAGTGCACTAAACACGATCTCAATAAATTTAAAACACCCTCTCTCCTACAGTCACGAACTTGTAACCAATCGGGAACATGGTTTGGGTAATATTAGAAACACATTATTAGCTGTTTGATAATCTAGTCAAACCAAAGGCTAATCTTATCAATTACTGTCATGTGTCGACTTTAATTCAAATCTTGAACAGATTATAATTATCCGTATCTATTATACGGATTATGTCTTTGGCCTCTAGCCAAAGACAGCTCCTTTATTATGACTAAAAAGCTGTTTGCGATCTCACAAAGTTCCGTTATAATCAACAAAGTAGTCTACATTGCACGATGAATCTATTATTTACGTAGTGTCTACAATTTGTCTGGGAGGATTCGTAAGCATGTAGAACTCATCACTGAGATTCTGACTAAATTAAACGCTTCTGATCGGTCGCTGCGTTCAAGAGATTAACAAACATGTCTGTGATTGGCTGCATAGCTCACCGCTGCAAAAACACACAATAAACAAACATTTAATGTTCTCCAAAGTGCAAGTATAAATATGCAATGGAGCGTTTACCAAATCTTTAGTTTTTCAATATAATATTATTACAGTATGAATTGAGGGTGCTCTTGATTTTGTTTGCACCCTTAAGCACCCCCGTAGAACCGGGTCTTTCTGCATAATTCACTCTTCTTCTGAATCACTTTCTGGTTCAAACCTATATAGTTAAAATATTTCCACTTGCCAGTGTGTAGGATTTGCTGCACTTGACCAAGTTGATCAGTAAGTCCGAAGAATAGTATATTTGTAAATTAGCATTATCTTAGATTAATAAATGCTTTAATGTTTACTGTTAGTTCATGATACCTAATGCATTAACTGATGTTAATGATACCTTATTGTAAAGATATACACAGAATTGCTTAATTTAAATGAACACTTATTTTACACATATTTACTCGAGTATTAACTAAAAATATTTGACAACAGAAAAGTGTACTATCCTTTAACAAATGCAGAATGACCACATCAGTTAATCTGTCAATGTCAATAAACTCAACATGGCCAAAATCACTATCTAATATATCACTAGTCCAAACCCTATATTGAGGTTGATCTAATAAGAACCAAAGCCATGGTCTCACTTCTTCAGCTGAAAGACTTAATATGTGGTCATTTATGAGGGGTTCCAATATGATGGCTTTTACTCCGAAAGTCAAAGGCCAAGGAATCAAAATGTGTCTGTTGTATTGGCCTGCATACGACTGAGTCTCTGCTGATTCCAACACCCTTCTGAGCCATAAGACGAATCTTTATTAGAGCAGACAGCCATTGTCTGCAGTCATCTAGATAATTGCAGCGCTGGGTCCTCTTCTCTAATCAATCCAGACAGCTGCCGCCGTGCCTGCCGCGTTTGCCAACCGTGCAGCTCAAGCTAATTAATGAAATGATGAGCCGTTTGGGCACAACGTGGTACCACACAAACAATCTGGGACGTTTGGAAATGGCCAGCCCACATCAGAGGCACAGATAGATTAGTGAAGAGTTTGTATTTTTATCGCCGTCGTAAAAATGAATGTTTCAGAAGTGCTGCATACTGTTAAAGGAGTAGAATTTTTTTTTCATCCAGAAATGAAAGTTCTCTGTTATTTACTCGCATTCATGTGGTTTTAAACTAGTGTGACTTATTTTCACAAAGAAGAAAATATGACGACAGTGTTACATGCTCTATAACAAGGACCGGCGCTTCAAATAGGAATGCAAAAGCAGTTTAGGTTGTTGTTCATTGACAATCTTCCACAACAGTGACCTAATACTGTTTGAATCATGAGTGAATCATTTAGACTGATTTAATGAATCAATTCATTTAACTCAAAAGGATTTGGTCCCAAATCACTAGTTCTTCCATGAGCGTGTTAAGGAGAGCTAGTTGACAAGATTTTCAATAAATAATCGTGTTGAGATTGTTGTTCACGCAAATCTATTGTATGGATTCAAAAGCGAATGAGTCATGTGGACTACTTTTATGGTGCTTTTATGAAGCTTAAAGTCCCTATTCGTTGCAACTGCATTGAAAAGAGTGACCAGCACTGTCTTCAGAGTTTCTCATTTTGTGTACATGAGATTATAATTAGAAAGTATAAATGATGACAGCATTTTCATTTTTGGGTAAACTATTTCTTTAACATGAAATACTCTAGTTTCTAATACCAAAATGTCATTTTGATAACTACGAAACTCAGGGCCAATAAAAAGAAGTTAATCATTTTGTTTCTTAAGCATTTTGCCCCTCAGTCTTCATTCTGTCCGTCAGTAATCACGCATGGCATGAAACAGGATGGCATATGCCGTCTAAGCCATATGGGCACAGTGTGAGTCTGTTCCCAGCATGGGGAAGCAGTGGTTCATGGAGGGCACGGAAAGCTTCCAGATCTCTGAAATGAACAGTAGGCGCTCACAGATTTTCTGTGTGGCTTCACCAGCCAACATGTTGCAGCTTAACACCCGGAGTGCTCTGGTACCGCCTTGCCCTGTCCCGAACAGAGATGGAAATAGAGGACCAATGTCTTCGCACCAGCTGTCATTGGCCCTGAAAATGTCTTGAAACACACAGGCTGTTTTTGCATGTCTGTGATCTCAGTAGGGGATGGGTTTAGAAGAGCTGAAACTAAACTTCTCATAGAGAAATATTGTGGGTATGTGGGTATCAAGGTACAGTAGTACTGTAAATACTGTTGTAACTGCATGTAATACTATACAGTGATTTAAAGTGAAACGCTATCAGGGAGACAGCAATGTTGATAGTGTGGTCTACATCTAGTATTTTTGTTTTCTGCTGGACATTAAAATGTTTTAATGTATGTTTATTAATTTCTACTTAAAAATGTTTAGAATTTTGAATTACGTATGTTGTATATTTAATTAATAATGTGTATGAAATAACATCACAACATTTCCATCAAGTGGTGCATCAATATTTGGTCAAGACCTTGAATTGACAGCGCAAGAGGTGAGCACTCTGGGATGTGCTGGAGTAGACTTTACAAAGACTGTCAATGAATTTAAGGTCTATACGAGCCTTCTGCCCCCCATAAATACATTTTTCACATTTTGACAGCTGTGAGACAATATTCAGGTTTATAATCAACATTTCTGAAGCCAAAATCTGTTTCATCAGGTAGAGGAACCCACCCAGTTGCGATTTAGATGTTTTGGCATTCTCTGTTCTTTGTTGGCACAATGAAATGCTGATCCCAGTGGATTTGACTGGTAAAGAGGAGAGAATTTCCTGTCTGGATGCAGCTAATCTATGAAGAGATGACAGCTCTCCATGCAGCACCTGCTCGTGGAATAAATTCGTGTCTTATTCTGTTTGTTGACTTCATCAGCTGGAGGCAGCTTTTAGTTTGTTACTTGTGGGTTTTATATCTGTCTTTGTGCATGAGTATTAGTGTTTATTTTTTGGCACACAGTGATGATGGAGAGATGTACCACAGGGTTTGCAAACGAAATGAGCTCAGAATGTGTAGCGTTAGGCTTGAGTTCTCACAGCAGAAGGCAGTGCGGTGTGAGTATTTGCAATAAGCATCAATGGCCCCTGGTCATTTGGGAGAATTTGCATCCCCTGCTGCCTTATCTTAAGACCCCGTTTGCATATGAGCTGTTTTTATTACATATAAAACAGAGACCGACTAAGACGTAAATCCATAATCTCCTATTTGCATGTGCAACAGGAGACGGTTGGGAATATTGTTGTAAAGTGTGGGGGGTGGCTCAATGGTCTAGAAATAGACAGGCTGCATCCCAAATCATAGTTTGCAATATTAGGATTAGTTTGTCCTGATGATGCCTTGATGCTTTGTATTTTAGAAGTATCCCACCATGAATGCTTATTGTGCTAAAATTACCCACGTTCCATCTATCTATCTATCCATCTATTTACATCGTTCTATCTATAATGTCTATCGTTCTATCTATCGTTCATTCGATCTATCGTTTATTCTGTTGTTCTGTTTATTTATCTGGTGTTCTATATTCTGATTCTTCATAAGGTCTATAAACCTTCAAACAAGGCTTTGTCAAGACAAGATTCAAACTTGACTATATCATGGTTGTATACAGTATTTGTTTCAAATTTGAATTTAATTCTGCTTCCCTAACTGTAAGAAAAACATTTTCCATTAAGTTTATGGACATTTCCTTCAATCCTATATCACAATGCAATACAATAGGTAATTCAAAATATTGGGAAAATACCTTTAACAGTATATTGTGCCACAGACGTTTTGGGAGTGTACATTCAAATTCAAATTGTATCTTTCTTGCTACTGCATATACTTATAAGCACTTGACAAAGAGTCATCGACAATATTATAAAACAAATTTCTTGCTAATATATCTATATAGTAATCAGATGTATAGCAGGTGCTGATGATTTGGTTGTCTTTAAAATTATTTACTTGCTATGAGCTACACAAGTGCCTAATATAATTAGATTATAAAGTAACTTATAATGTGAGACTCTTTTTCAAAACACTGGAAAGAATTTCCTCTGGTAGCTAAAGCCATCTGTCTGCACTTTCAGCATGTCGGTTT
Source organism: Zacco platypus (assembly GCA_038088235.1). Classification (NCBI taxonomy): domain Eukaryota; kingdom Metazoa; phylum Chordata; class Actinopteri; order Cypriniformes; family Xenocyprididae; genus Zacco; species Zacco platypus. Next base: position 33,031,365 of record CM076082.1, on the reverse strand, counting down.
GTGTGTGTGTGTGTGTAATGGGTTGAGTACTGCAGCTCTCCAGATGTTCTAAGACGGCTGTCTGAGCCTGAAATGAGTTCAGAGGTCAAGGATATCTTAGTGGGACAGCTGTGGGGCGAGGCAGGGGTCACCCTGCTTCTGCTCGAACCATCCGTCATGAGTACACACACCTCTACTAACACTGGTGACGGTTCCTACCGCAGTAGGCACGTGTTGAGGCCAGAGTCCCTTGAGGGATCGTACCATGAGAGAAGCAGCAGGGGGAGAGGATAGATCAATAGTCTGCTGAAGTGTCATCTGGTGAACAGGGATGCCAACACGTCCCAAGGGAGTGTCACTCTCTCCTCAGAATGCGACCTTTGACCTCTACAAATCTGTGGGTGTTCCTGAGGGTGCTCTTGTCTGTGTGTCTAATAGCTCTACTGTGATTTCACTCAGTCTTAAGGGGTGTTGCCTGTTTTATGTTCCAAATGCTCTTCTGTTCAAGGCTTGAGAGAAATGTATGGCATAAAATGGCATGGCAAGGAACTTAGTACTAGTTAAATTATTTAAGTTGTTCTATTGTTCAAATATGATATATTTGAACAAACTCCTAACCCTATTATTATTATTATTATTATATATTTTTTTATTTCATGTTGCTGCACTGTGCTATTATAGCACAAATTCTTTTAGTAAAAAATACAATTATCATTATTATTTGTTTTTATTATTAATAATAACAATCATAATTATTTATGTATGAATTAACTTATTTTATTTAAATTTGCTGCACCATTTGTGCTATGTACATGGAAATGTGTAGTTTTACTTTTCTTTCTTTAAGCAATCAGAATTACAATTTTGCCTAGTGGATGAAAAAATGGGTGGAAAGCCTATAGAAGGCTACTTTGGCTAGTAAGTAAATACCTGGTAACCACCTAGCAACACTCTAGTAATAGCAATACACTGAAACTACTCTGAACACCTAGCCAACAATAATCCAAGTCCAATCCTAGCATCATGGTGGCAAAGTTTGCATGGGAAACTAGTAAAACTCTACTCTATTTACACTGAAGTTGGTATGTTGTATGGTTTTGTTGTTAGCGGCACACTAAATCTATCGTTGACCTTGGTGTTAGATAATGAGGTCTTGTTGGTCTCAGAGAAATGTTTCTGCCTTGAGGCCTGTCAGTTGTCAAAAACTAAAGTTAAAGGAGTTACAAGTTTATTTGGCACGGTCTTCTCATTAAAAGAATCCTAAGGCAGAATCTCAGAGCCAACAGTCACAATATGGAATGTATTGAGAAAACTGAAAGCTGTACATCTTTAATGTGGCAACTTGCCCTATCCATATTCTGATGTGTCTACAGTTAGGTTGACACATTAACAATTTACCACAACGAAAAATTGACAAGTATTTCGCAGGTGACAACTTTAGCCCTACTAAGACATGAACAGCAACTGCCAGCAGCGTGACATCACACCGGCTCGTTTCGAATGACATCGTGTCATATTTTCTGCAAAATGATTACGGCCGCATTCTAGACTGGGAAGAAGCCTCTTCATTACGTACAGCAGGCATCCAGACGAGCGGAGACATTCACAGGGCACTTTTTTAATGAGAAAGAAGCCAAGCTTGTATGTCTTGCCCTGCCTGCTGGCTGCCATTATGACCCATTAGAATCATCATTAAGAGAGAGCGCAAGGCCCATTGTGCCTAAAGTGCCACGGACTGCTAGTTGAGGAGCCTGACTACCACTGTCCGCTTTCACTGTACGAACGTGCCTCGGAGACTGGTTTCCAAGGCAACGTCACCGACGGGCAACGTATTTCTTCTCTGCTTTGTAGGAAAAGGCAGCGAGACCGAGTTATCCGCGAGTGCATCTGTTTAGACCTTTCTAAGCAATTGGGTAGAAATTCTCCTTTTGCGCTAATCTTGTACGAGGCTCTGCCCTACAAATCCTAACCACTGCCGTTCCCAGAAAACCTTCAAAAGCCAACCCAAAGCTGCGAAAACGACACGCTTCGCCACTTATGCATTTAAAAGCACAATTTTCCTTTTAAGAACATGCTCTGTTTGTAGACTTGGGCTCATTTATGAAGTGAGTCACATTTGGCAGGGGAGAAATGTGTCAAGAACTTGAGCTAGTGTTTTTATCCCTCAATTATTGTTGTCCATTAATGATTAAGTGGTATGTTAATACAGCTCAGATATTCCATTAGCAGCGTGACATCACACCGGCTCGTTTCGAATGACATTGTGTCATATTTTCAGCGGAATGATTACGGCCGCATTCTAGACTGGGAAGAAGCCTCTTCATTACGTACAGCAGGCATCCAGACGAGCGGAGACATTCACAGGGCACTTTTTTAATGAGAAAGAAGCCAAGCTTGTATGTCTTGCCCTGCCTGCTGGCTGCCATTATGTCCCATTTGAATCATCATTAAGAGAGAGCGCAAGGCCCATTGTGCCTAAAGTGCCACGGACTGCTAGTTGAGGAGCCTGACTACCACTGTCCGCTTTCACTGTACGAACGTGCCTCGGAGACTGGTTTCCAAGGCAACTTCACCAACGGGGAACGTATTTCTTCTCTGCTTTGTAGGAAAAGGCAACATGACGGGTTTATCCGCGAGTGCATCTGTTTAGACCTTTCCAAGAAATTGGGTAGAAATTCTCCTTGCGCTAATCTTGTACGAGACTCTGCCCTACAAATCCTAACCACTGCTGTTCCCAGAAAACCTTCAAATGCCAACCCAAAGCTGCAAAAAAGACAAGCTTCACCACCTATGCATTTAAAAGCACAATTTTCCTTTTAAGAACATGCTCTGTTTGTAGACTTGGGCTCATTTATAAAGTGAGTCACATTCGGCAGGGGAGAAATGTGTCAAGAACTCGAGCTAGTGTTTTTATCCCTCAATTATTGTTGTCTATTAATGATTAAGTGGTATGTTAATACAGCTCAGATATTCCATTAGGAGCGCTGGTCTGAGGTTTTAATGGCCTGGGAGAGAGTATGTGTACTGCAGGCTTTCAGAGTCTTTGTTTGAGGTTGCACTAAGCTGTTAAGAATGAGGACTGCATTAAATGTGCTAATTAGTGGCCTGGGGAAGATATTGTCTTAAATTACTCTCTAGCTCTCTCCATCTTTCCTTTCTGTGTTCTTTTCTAGCACCAATACCTAGATTCTGGCCAGTAAGCTAACAATTTTTTCATTGTTGAGACCAATATTTAATAATTTATGGAAGCTTGTTTCCGCCATGGCAAAAGAGAACTGCAATGTTTTATCTCACAATTCAGATTTTCTTTTTCCCTCAGAATTGCGAGTTATAAAGTCATAAAAAGTAATAAAGTATAGAAGTAATATAAAGTAACTTTTTCTATCAATTGTGAGCTAATTTCTCGAAATTCTGACTACTTTTGTCAGAATTGTGAGAGATGAACTCTCAATTGGTAATTATAAAGTCCAATTCTGAGGAAAAAAGATTGCGCAAAATTGTAAGATGTAAACTCGAGTGGAATTGCGAGGGGAAAAAAGTCACAATTATCTTTTAAATTGTTTTATTCCTTAGCCGAAACAAGTAATAATTGGCTAACATTCAAATTCTATATTGGCTGATATTCTCAAATTCTATAATCTATGGATTGAATTTGGATATTTATAGATGATATGATGGTGAACCTTCTCACCCCTTGATTATTTTACTATGCTTTTACATTTTGAAACACTATAGTCTGCAAAATGTTGAGTGTAAAAGCTTCTTTTTTGCACTATACTCCGATTAACTGAGCAAAAGCAGAAGTTCCTCTGTACAGAGACTCTGGCAGTGTTATGGAAATCCCTGGAAATATCTTGTGAAAAAGAGAGTGAGCGAGGGGGACTCTGAAAGGCCAGTATAAAGGGTGCATGATCCCTTTTCACAGCACAATTGAAACATAATTATTTCATGGCAGACTGTGTGCTCTGTAAATCTATGAATGGGAACGGCATTTAACTTTAATTAGCTCTGATTTATTCATTCTGACTGGATTGCTTGCAGAAAATTGGATCATCTGATTATAGTCAAGCATGAAAATGACCTGATTAAACACTTCATAAAACCCATGGAGAGAGAAAGAAATACAGAAAGAAAAGGAACCTGGGATAAAACGATAAAGGGGAGATAAGAGAGATGAGGCACAGAGAGGAAGACAGTCAGACAGATGTGAATGTGTTTGGTGCCATGGTGTATGCCAGCATTATGCACAGTGAGCAGAGAAGGCATCACAGCTGGTTTCTGTTCACCCTGCTGCAAATTAATGGATGGATTGGCAAACCAATCCCACACTATAGGTTACGTGTCTGCAGCTGTGCCAGTCTGCATGTGTATTTGATTTGAGATGCTTGCATGCACCTGAGCCACAAAAAATAAATAAATAAATAAATAAAGCCCTGTGGTGCTTTCCCTATTACATGGTGTGGAAGAAATCCACTCAGTATGGCCCAAATGATCTGTTGCTTTGGGGGTATGTGTTGTATTCAGTGTGGTTTCAAAATACTGTCAGTAGCATCATTCTGGCCCATTCACACCAAGGACAAAGTTTTAATAATCATTCTAATTCTTTGAGAATGTGGAAGTTCTTCACCGCACCTATAACGGTAACCTCACAGAGGAATGATTGGTATCACTTTCAGAATAATTTTTTACAGATGATGAACATTAAAACCATTGGCAGCCAATCAGAATCCATCCTGCCCTACCCATTAAAGAGGTTGAGCATTTAAAGCAGCTGACAACATAACTGCAATGCATACTTATAATTAACAGAACGGTACTGTGCGTTTATGTGGACGCTAATATAGTTATCATATAGTTATCGCTCTTGGTGTGAAAAACCTTTCCAATTGAATACTGTACACTCTTTACCCCCAGCTACATCAATTAAAGTATCTAAACTGCATTTGACATCTGAATTAAATATAGTAATTATTACATTTAAAATATGTAATAAATATAGATACAGATTTTAATCTCTTATTTGTCTTTCATTCTTTCTTTCTAGTTACACCAACGAATGAGAATCTCGGGTCCAAAACTTCCAGCTCGACCAAAGTGTCTGGCCTTCAGCGTAGCCAGGAACAGAGTAACGACGTTTCGTTTGTCCCGCCGATCTCAAGTCCGACTCCTGCGTCGCCCCCTACGGGGTCTCCTGCCCCTGCTGCGGCGGCAGCCCCCCCACCTAGACCGCACCCTATCTCCCCAAACCCTCTCAGTATCAAGAAGGAATCTGTGCCCCCTATCCCCACCCCTCCCCTTCTGAGGAACCAATCACATTCACTGGAGCACAGACTCCCGCCCCCGTCGCACCACAGCCGGCCAATCATCAGTCATCATCATCATCCTTCCCCTTACAGTCTTCACGACATCAGGTTAGTACATTTTTTTTATTAAATTTTTTAAAATTAATATATATTATGTATTCATTACAAAAAAAATCGCATTTTTATTTTGTAATAAAAACAGAACGTTTGACAGTTATTTTAACGCCATGCCAGGTTTAAGTTCATAAATTGTCATATGAATTTTTTTTCTAATATTCTGTCTTTCCTTTGTAAACGCAGCAACAACCCTTCTACTCTTCCTCCAAAACACCACCTGCCTCACTCCCCTCATCATCTCAGCGGCCTTCCGTCTCCTGCTCCTCCTCTTCCTCTCTCCATAGCCGGTCTGCCTTCCTCCCACTACTCCCTTCACTCGCCCTCCCACATCTCCAGCCATCCGGCCATGTTCGCCACCCCTGCTACACTGCCTCCTCCGCCCACCCTACCGACCAACAGCCTGGTGGTGCCAGGACACCCTGCCGGACCACCCTATCCAGGTAAAAAAAAATCCCCAAACTTTTTATGGTGTAGTTGGTGTGAGATTTTTAATAACCAGTAGGTTTCTTCAGTTCTGCAATATAACAAGGTGATAAAAATGTTGAAAAAGAAATGTTGTAAAGAAATTTTCGTAAGGGTGTGTACACATTACAATTTACGCTGCATCGAAGAATTTTGCAAATCCACTGATTTGTTTGAAATCAGTAGATTTCGTTTGGATGGTGACTTTAAAGGAGGTAGAGGAAAAATTCAAATATTTGCAAAAATTAAGGTAAAAATGCAAAAATGTTAACTTTAATTTTATGACATTAGCATCCATTGACCAGTGAGAATGGAGGGTCCAGCTTTTACCAAACCATCAGAATACATTTAATGCATTTCTGTTCCTCAAACGCTCTGTAGCAGCTTTTTATAGTGTGTTAGTGCCCTAAGAGTGCTTTTTTTTAACTCGGACCTAAGAAATTAAAAGTGTGATACCACAAAAATGTAAACATTTTTTATTCATATAATTTATTAATTTTATCCCATTTTGAAGACTTAAATTTGCATATTGTAATGCTAGATTTAAACATGGACAAATTTGGTTCCTAAAAATGCAGTGACTGTTTCTACAGTTACTATACTTTAATTGCTCAGTATGAAAATCCTCCACTTGTTCACAAATAACCCATGTTAAAGACAGCTTTACAGGCACAGTATTCAGTAACAACAGCATTGCTCTTAAATTCTTTTCAAGATTTTTCAAGAGCGAGGCGAGATGGGGCACGCTTCAGAGGTCAGCATATGAAAAATGTGACTTATATCCAGTTGGTCCTGTTTCTACAGTATATGATACCTGTAATAAAGAAGGATGTCAGCTACACTATTCTTTTCTAATATCTGGATCCTGTGCCTCAGAAAGGCACTTCAGCAGTAAACTTCTGTTTTATTGGCTTCTATTTTACCTTTGACAGTTATGTAATTTTTTAAATGCCTTGTTTGATACAATATATACTTTATGCAAAATTTGAGATAAAAAATTATACCTGCCCTCTTCATCTCTGCCTTTCCTTGTACGGTAAGTGTATTTTTTGATTATTGGCTTTTAGATGCCAATTCCAGACAGGTTAGTGCTACATGCTGATCTAAATCTAAGGATCAAGTATAGAATAACAAGGTATTTAATAAAAATAGTATATTTAAACATGCAGTTAGCCTCTACAGTGTAATCCTTTCTGTAGCTGTCATCACTAAAAACATCTTAGATATCAATATCTTAGGTCACTGTAACAAACCCAAGTGTAGACTCTAAATTAAAATTATACATTGATGTCTTTTAAAAGCATCAATCAAGTGCTTAAAGATATTTTGAACTTTAAAAAACGGTCTTAAAGGAATGGTTCACCCAAAAATGAAACGTTTGGATTCAAACCTGTATGCATTTGTTTCTTTTGTGGAACACAGTTGTTGTTGTTTAATATTTACATTGTTTATAAAATATAATGTGGTCAAAATAGGTTTGTATTCCGCAGAAGAACGTAATTCATACAGGTTTGGAAAGACTTGAGGGTCATAACAGAATTTTCATTTTGGGGTGAACTATCCCGTTAAGTCAGTATAAGAGTTTGTGTATGTCGGGTCAAGTGTGTGTGTGTTTTCTGCTGAGGTGACTCTCGGTTCTCTCTTGTCTTTAGATACCAGCCTGTTGATATCTTTCAACCAACCAATCATGTATTGCCAGCCTCATTCGGGGATTCTGATTGGCACATTGTCACAGGCAACTCTCTTACCTCCACCAATGAGTCCTCACGTAGAAAACCCTCACACCTTGAATTGGAGAAACAGAGAAAGCCAGGTGACTACCCTCTTTCGCTTCTTCCTACCGCTGTTGTGAAAACTCACTGGCCGCCCTTGCCTTTTTTTTTCTTTTCCCTCCCATGTCTTCCCCCTCTCCCCCCTTTCCCTCCTTTTTCCCTTCGCTCTCCTTTCTTGCAGAGCATGATCTTCTGCGGCAGGAGCTGAACAACCGCTTCCTGGTTCAGAGCTCGGAGCGAGGTCGGGGGTCGGCGCCAGGGGCGACAGGGTCGCCGTTGGCCCCTGTTTCGCTCCTCCGGGCCGAGTTTCACCAACATCAGCATATGCACCAGCACCAACACACGCATCAGCACACCTTCACGCCCTTCCCTGCCAGTCTGCCCCCGGCAGCCATCATTGGGCCGCCCACTGCACCTCCCATGGTGCGTACCCCAGCCAGAAATGTGAGGATAAGTAAAAACGGATAGATTTTACTCCCTTCCTTACCTCCCTATTCCCCCTTAAAATACTCCAACCTATTTAAAACAAGCTGGCCATTATATTCTTCCAGCAATTGACACTCACAATCGTGTTGACGTACTGAATATCAGAACGGCCACAACACAGTCATGCTGATATTCGGTCTAACAGCACGAGTAACTTATATTTGGCAAGTTATTTCGTCTACTGTTGCTCCTTTGACGAAAAAAGTTAAAAAACAAAGCCAAAACGTATAATTTAAGGGAGCAACGCACAGACTGGCAGCCTGTTTGGAACATCGTAAACACTGACAAGCGGACTGATGCAAACTGTGAAGCGGAACGGCGTTCATTCAATCATAAGCGCACCAGAACTAATTGTTGCGTGATAAGTAATAGATTTTACTACCCACTACTGAGGCTTAAGGCACACATGAAGCAGGCCAGAACTTAAATAGAGGCCACAGGGTTGAAACAGTTTTACAGCACCATCTCGGTGACATAACTGATACCCATCATCCTAACAAGATAAACTATTGTCCCATGACAACCACAAATATTGTAGCTCTTCCCCTAATAAAAACCCTTTTTGCTGCCATGTTGACATGCCGTACTCGTTGTGCTTTTATAGTGTGAGCCAGAGATATTTTATTGCTTTCATATGAGCAGAATGGTGATATTTCTGAGTGCTGGGGGCTGTTTGAGAAAAACAGGAGGCAGACAGAGTCTTATGGCGTGACTGAGGTACAGACAGAGCTCATTCTATGTGACACATTCAAAGCTTGCGGTCAAAACATAATGACCTCACCGTAGATGAAAGTCATGACATCAACGGGGTTGTTTTGATAAAGCGTAATTGCTTCCGTGTGCAAAGCGGCTATTAGAGGCAAACTTTGGCAGCCTGTAATCAGATAAATTCAGCTCCTCAAAGTTAGCCAGCCATATGAAATGCATTCAGATCTCTGAAACGTATTCAAACAGGAACGAGAGCGTCTTATCTGCATACTATCGCTGCTGTCAACCAATCCAAAAGATATTAAGTCAGAGCACTAGATGAAAAGTATAGCATTTTTGAATCATTGATTACCATCTCCAAAGATTAAAATCTGCTAGCATATTAGCTTAAAACATGACATATGTTTGTAGTTTGCTGTTTGGATTCTTTTGTGGGTTACAGAACTGTTTCATCATCACAAATTGAAACCCTGAAATAGTGATGAAAATGTCTTGTCTCTTGTGCTGAATGACAAACACACCACCACACCTTCTTCGAATGTTTTACAAGATGCAAGTTTTGTTTGCTGAACTGCTATTGTTGAATTTCTTTCAACACCATGTGTTTAAATGTGATGTTTTGCTACTGATATATATACTGTTGAATGATTTCTAAAACATTTGTGCTTAGTTTAAGAGTCTGCGTAAGAGAGAAATGTTGTTTACTGGGGTCAATATAAAAATAACAGTTTGATTTTTAAGTCAACATGAGATCAAAAATAACCCATTTTACTTCTTTTATACATGTTGCCGGTCCTATTGTGCATAATTCATTGGTACATGTTATTCCAAAAAAAAATAATCTTTCCTTGACAAAGGAAAACTACCTTTTGTTACATTCGAAAATGTGTCATTTCAGGAAAGTAAAGTGGGTAGCGAATACCATTTCATGTTGACTTCGAACAGTAACACTCTTCATATAATGTCTTTCTTGTTTTCTTTTCTTTCTTCCTTTCCTCCTGGCTTTGCTTATATGAAGATTTAATTGTGTACAGATGTAATATTGAGCCTTGATTTGCCAAAGCTGTTTGTTATAAAGCTCTGACAGGGGCTGTGAATTATGAAGCACTGTTTTTTATAGACCACTATAAACCTTTGCTGTATTTACTCGGCAAGTGTTAACCATAAAGCAGGCGCACGGCCCTCGGAAGGATCACAGAAGTGCAACATGCAGGGAAGTCAGATCAGCGATTTTCTCAGCCAGGGCAACCTCATGTGTTTGATTTAGGCTAATTATCACCACACATTCATACCATGCAGGATAAAAGCAGCTTATGCCTGCTGATCTCTTGGAATATAAAGTCTGTATCATAAGTGGGCTGTGGTTCAAGCTCTCCTGCTTTTAAAAGAAACACACACAGAGAGTGTCCTAAGAGTTTATCCAGTTTTATTACCATCTCCTGAGACATAAGACGACAGGCTTCTGTAGAAACAGCTCTACATAAGTGGGTTTGTAAAGGATTTGTATGTTTATGTAAAAGAAATGACTTGAACTTGGAGCGCTAAAAGCTTGAACTAGTTGAATTACAGTGACTTAGACACTTGTTTTATTAACATAATAGAAAATGTTGCAAAATAAAAGTCCTGAAGTAAAGTGTGAATGTTTAAAAATATTTTTGAAGTTTTTTTTTTAAACAATTACATTTATGATTTAAAAAAAAGAAAAATTTAGATCAAAGTTGACCTTTTCTTTCCATCACATTTGATATGAATCTCTAAAAATGATCATAAAGCATTTCAGCTTTTTTATGAGTCTTGACTTATAATACAGAATCTCACCACATTCACGAGCTTTTTCTAGTTGCTATCCTATATTTATGCTGCTATCTTTACTCTCAAATTGTACTGTTTAACTAGAAGTTGACTTGAAAGAGTTACTGTTCTATATGTATTTCTTAACTGTAAAGGAATGACACTGCCACGTAATAAATGGCTCATGTCAGTTTAATTGGAAGTGAAGGGTGCCTTTCATTTGTTTAGCGATCTGGTTTGACTCTTTTGTGAGCATATTCCCACACCCCGGGTCGGCTCTGTGAAGCCTGTGCCAGCTGCGGCTGCTGTGGTTTTCTTTCATGTGACATTGAATGGCTGTTTTACTGTGTAATTGTTTTATTAAAAGGGTGTAATTTATTTGAGCTTCATCTGCTTTTTATTTGACTATGTAAGCACACTGCAGTAAAACTCTCTCATGTTTTTGGTTACAGATGCCTTTGATTCAGTTGATATGTTTTTAATTTGCTCTCTCTCTCTCTCTTTGTCTCTCCCTCTCTCAGTTCGACAAGTACGCCCCAAAGCTGGACAATCCTTTCTTGAGACATTCAAATGTAAGTGCAAACTTGTTTTGACTGCATCACCCTTGCTTTGACTGAAGATGAAACAGTCAATTTTGTTAACTTTGAGACATAGGCCTTTTTGTCAATTTGTTTGCATGTTTTTAAGCTTGCTTGGTTTGATGTTGTTTTCAAAGCAGGATATAATGGTTGTTATAGTCTAAAGAGATGATAGATGCCCAAAAAAAATGTGAAAATGTGAAATTACATTGTTTATTTCTTTGCAGTTCTTTCCCTCCTACCCGCCAACAATGCCGGGCATGCCTCCATTGCTTCCACATTCAGGGCCCTTCAGTTCACTGCAAGGTGCCTTCCAGCCAAAGGTTAGACCTTAACTCACGTTATGCCTTCACATCATGTGAGAATGTAGACAAAACTGTTTTGACATCAGCAGAATGAGAAAGAGAGCATGTGGTTGGTTCAAGATTACAAGATTAGGATGTCAAAAATTATTTGAAAAATACGGCCCATAAAAAAAATCTCCAAGCTGGTAGCGTGATGACACAGATGTGAGCGTAAGAAAAAACACACAAAAGTTTCTACAGATTACTTGTTGTTAATTTTTTTTTTTTTAATTTAGCCAAAAGTGAAATCAAAAATAATGTTGATTTAAATTGGAGTAATTTTTGAACTTGGTATGCGTTTCAGTGTGTTGTGATCATAGATGATTAACCAGTTGTAGTACAGTTCATTACATAATACTCCTCTAGCCTCATTTTTGGTCACAAGAGCTTCCACACTGTTCATGTTTACCTGTTGTAGTTCGTAGCAACATTGTGTCAGCATCTTTGTAATAGTCACAGTCAAATGCACCACCACAGAAGCAATTACGCTTTCGTTCAGTGAGTGATTTCATCCCTCCAAAACTATTTAGGATGAAACCGATTTTTTGAGAGAAAAAAGCGTACTTTTTTCTGAGAGAGAGAGATAGATTTGAATCTGGGATGGCTCATGTCTAAGGCTGCATTCAGACTGGCAGCCCAGTATCCGAATTTTGTGCATATCTGATTGAAGACCGATCAGATTTAGCAAGTGTTAATGGCAAAAAAAATCGCATTAAAATGCGATTTCTACAAATCTATTTCGCACCGATATAAAACTACTGAATAAAACCACGGACACCAGCCTCCCGTGTTTCTGCCGCTGCATTATAAGACGCAGCAGTCCAGCCTGGCGGCTAAACATTGTCATGTTGTAAGTAAGACATCTGCATTGGAAACCCCTCCATGTTGCGGTTGTTGTTGTTTTTGCCGTAGATCTACCAATGCAACGTCATTGCCATAGAAACCAATGCAGATATTACGGAAAACGAAAGAGCGGCATAGGGCACACAAATCAGATCTGAACAGTTGCAATACATGTGTAAACAGTCAATAATTTTTGATTAGATTCCAATCGGATACACAAATAATTGGATTTGGAATGCCAGTGTGAACATAGCCATTCTCTCTATCCTAATACTTTCCTGTCACAAAATGTTTTCCTGAAAATATAAATGACAGTTCAAAAACAAAAAAGGGGTCCAGATATGAAAGTGGCCATTAATTAAAAGTTAGTTAATGATCCCTGGTATCATTACATTTGGGGTTACCATTACATTCACTCTTTTTTTTATCGAGTAGAAATGTGGCATGCCCCCTAATCAAGACCCAGCCTCACCTTACCATTAGTATTCAGGGTGCTTTCAAATCCTGCACAGCTGCATTTATACTGCAGACACACTGAGAAATCTACCACTGCCACTTTCTCCACTAATGGATTATGCAAAGAGGCATAGGCTCAATAACCTGCTGGAGGCTTTTGTGTTAACTTTAGACTTAGCACTGTGGTCTTGAGCGTTGTGTGTGTGTGTGTGTGTGTGTGTGTGTGTGTGTGTGTGTCTCATTTGGTGTGTAATGGTTTTGAACATTTTTGTCTTGAGTAACTCTCACTCTTGTGTTAGCTACCAATCAAATATAGAGCAAGTCTGAAATGTCCAACAAATATGAAGTTTATTCGTATAAATGAATGTGGCATCCATGAAACTTGGAACTGAAGTGAAGTTTTAAACTTTAGACTACACCCATGATGAGTCACATGATTTATATTTTCCTGAGCTCACGTTTCCTTTTATGACGTTAAGTTTATACGCTTATTTTCTATTCAAATGGCCAATATGCTTTAATTACATCACAGCAATGAACTATGTATTAATAATTTGCTTGTCTTTTTTAAATGCATGTTTCTGCTAATTTTACAATAGCATGTAGACTACCTTAAAGTTTATACAGACTACAAGCCACAAAACTTCTGTTTTGATTTCTTAAGATTTTCAGTTAAAGAATGCATTGAAAAGAAGCTAAATTCTTATATGGATAAGCTGCAGTGTTTTCTGGTCTAAAAATGAAGATGTTTTTGGTGCCAGGTAGACTGAAGTCATCACACCAAGGAGCGAAAAATGCAATGCAGTGCAATATGTCTAAACAGTGCATGGTTGAAAATAGTAAAGAAACTGACTATGTGTTATGCTATGTTCCATTTAGCTTTATCTAAAAACGTCTTCATTTTCTCTCCAGGCCTCAAACCCTATTGATGTTGCAGCAAGACCAGGAACAGTCCCCCACACTCTCCTTCAGAAGGACCCGAGGGTAAGCCGCCCACTCCAGAGATCCACTTAAAAGATTAGCCATTAGAAACTAATGAGGATTGTGGTGTTTTGAGCATTTCATGAACTTGAACTTTGTTAGAAAACATTTTTCTCTATTCTCTATTTCTTTTCCTCACAGATAACAGATCCTTTTAGGACTTCAGTTAGAGTAAGCGTTATATTTTCATTCTCCTTCAAATCCCTACATTTTCCAACTTAAATGCCGCCGCCTTTTTGCTAATGCTTTGAAATTTCTGCTTCGCTCATGTCAGAAGCCAGGTAAATGGTGTGCAGTGCATGTTCAAATCGCCTGGCAGATCTACCATCATCAGCAGAAGATGAAAGTAAGTTCTCTCGGAAGTCAAGAAAAGACTTCTCCTTGTCTCTTTCTTCAATATAGTGTAGCCTTTAGTCTAAGCAAAGTACAAGAATGCATAAGTTCACTTGATTCATGCATTGAAGTCTTACTAATTTTCCCTCATTAAAGAAGGTTAACATTTGAATTTTGTACTCGTATATATCATAAAGTCACAGTGAATATAACCTCAAAATGATGTTTGTTTCTCAAAAGCAGATGCACTTGGACCCGCATAAACTGGACATGAATGGAAAACTTGATCTGTTCAGCCGTCCTCCAGCTCCAGGCGTGTTCCCTGGCTTCCCGTACCCTCATGACCTGGCCAGACCGCTCTTTTCATCAACAGGTGTGTGAAGAAAACTCCTTAAGTCAACATGCAATCAAACTTGACTCTATTTACTCTCTCGGTACATATTCCTTGTCTCATTATGCATAAGGTTATGCATAAAATCAAATCCTAGCATACATGTTTTTCTCATTGAATATCCTGTAAAATGAGAAACAAACATGTCATATTGACTAAATATAAAAGATTAAAAAAAATGATAGTTTGAGATAAAAAGTTGCAGTTACACAACCTTTCCTGGAAATAATTCCCTTTCCTGCTGTTAAGGGAAAGCCTGTTGTTGAAATCACCGCTAGACCTGACCACTTTAAGATATTCTACTTATATAAAAGTGATTTTCATTTCACTTATAAAATATATTTATAATGCAATCAAGATACTGCCATCAATCAAAGATGTTATCTTGTAAATTGTACTGCAATATCTTTATTGGTATGTCTCCAGTATAATAAAAGTGGATTTGTATTTTCTCATTTGCATGTTGTTGTTTTGAACAATGTCTTGGCTCGACGCTGGGGCTACGGGCATGAATATAAATGCTTTTACCTGATATAATTGACTGGTAGCTCTTTGTTGAAGGGCAACATGAGCGTGTCTGCCCTTTGGATTGTAATTATGCAGCGTGGTGTCATGAAGGAGCTTGTAATTGGTTTCTTCATTAATGATACACACTAACAAATGACATATGAATAGACAGTTGACCCTTTGAAATGCAATCTGAACACTTAATCTAAGACATCACTGTCCTTTTTATTGTCTGAGCAAACTATTCAGTTTCCCATCTTATTATTGGTAGTCCCGCCCCAAACTCTCATCATTGGTTGAGCTAGCTTTGCTTCTAGTAGTCTTCCTTTGCAGTATTAACCTGGAATAGGAGAACGTATTTAAACTAACCTCTCTTGTCTTATTGTACAGTATATAGAGACTACATCTACTTCTGTTGTGGTGAATAATTTAGCTGTTTGGCTTTTTTAACTGTTTGCTGTATTCAATAGGATCGGGACATCCTGCTGCTTCACCCTATGGGCCGTCTCCTCACCACGCCGGCTTCCTGCCTCCTAGCCATTTGGCAGGTAAGTGTAAGTAAACCACCATTTTAAACCGTTCTTCTTCTCTATGTTCTTCTGTAATTCCAATTTAGTACATTCATCTGATGTTGAAATCACTTTTTATTTGATGCGAACATAAGCAAGGCAAAGAATGACAGAAATGCAATCTGTTCCATGTGTTGTAGTGCTGCATACCTCAGTGGTGATCATTCAGCTATAAAAGCACATCTTTCCACAAATTTCCCAAACCAAATTCCAAAAAAAAAAAAAAATTGTCAAAATCAGTCATTGCCTAGTGTAGAACCTTTAGATAACATGACAAATTGAAAATACTGTACTTAAATCCCTCATAGCCTTATTTTTGTGAAATAAAATATAAAATCTACTCTAAGGCCTATTAGTCTGGTATCAGTCAGCTCAGAAGTGTCTCCCCAAAGGGTCAGATATTATCAATTTAACCTCAACTCAACTTTCCAAGTGATTTTAACAATATAATGATTAATAAATTATTTGGGAACTCCTATATGTTTTGTTAGTGTTTGGGAAAAATACTTGAGCAAAATTACTTCAAATATTAAGGGTTGATATTTTATCTTGAATGCAAGTTAATTTTTTGCTGAATTGGCAGATGTATGAAAAAGCAAACACAAGTGAATAAACTTCCATTACCATTAGACAAAATACACTTGCATTCAATATATGATTTAATACAATGCAGTGAATATATAATACAGTGTACAATGACCATGTTTTTTTATTATTATTTCTTGTCTTTTATCCACCAAATAATTTTTCCCCCACACTTTGACCGTTCTGACCAAAACGCAACCTTTGTTTCCCTAACAAAAAACAGTACAAATGTATTTTACGATCAATCCAGTTTCTATCAGATATTTTATTTGAGTTCAGTGATGAATGCTGATTTCAAGTCAATCCAATTTGAATTCATAAAGACCTAGGGCCGCAAATGAAGAGAAAAGTTGGGTAAGGTGTTGCCTAGTAGTTAAAACTCAGGACTGGTAATCAGAAGGTTTCTGGTTTCTGAGTCAAGAACTTATCACTATTGTGCCCTTGAGGAAAGCACTTAACTCCAGGTTGCTCCAAGGGGGATTGTTCATGTAAATTAGTGTATTGTGAATTTCTTTGTATAAAAGCATTTTCTAAATGACAGCTTGCTTGCTTAAGTACACTGTGGATTAGTCACAAATCCATTCCTGGAGATCAGGAATATAAAGTCATGTTCCACACTGAATTGTGTTTTTTACTTCTGTGGGCTGAAGGTTGTTTGTTTTGTATTGAATTTAATTATATATTAATGCAACTGCATGAATGATTTGGGCTCCTTCATCCCTAGCAAGGTAAGTATTAATACATAGCTTAATAGGGGTAAGTAGATGAAAGGATCACAGAAACTTTTAGAGGAAATGGGAGACACATGAGCTGTTTTACTAGATTTCATTTAATCATTTTCCACATCAGACATTTCAAAATGTCCCTAGCAATCGCACTCCAATCAGGTATCGCTCTTCATGCCAGCACCTCTCGCTGCTTAATCCGTAGCCAGTGAACACTCTCCAACAGTCTTACTGGGAGAAATAAACAACCCTTAGGGAGTTAGAATAGCAGCAGTAACAGTGACGCAAAAAACAAAGCTGGCTTGTAAGAGAAAAGCCGGTTGGAATGGTCGGGCACCTCCGGCCCCGCGTCGCTAATCCCTGTTTGGCATTTTGCAGATCCATTCAGTCGCTCCAGTACCTTTGGCGGCCTCAGCAACCTTTCAAGCAGTGCCTTCGGTGGATTAGGCAACCCAGCCCTCGGTAAGCCCCGGCCCCCGGCCTCTAGCTCGACTCAGTGCAGCACAGCTTAGCTGTAGACCACAGAGAGTGCAGAGGGAATAAAAAGGAGGTGGGAATGAAAGAAAGGCACTTAGCTTTCCTGCAAATGCAAAATGAGAGTTAAGGGAAGCAGGGGGAGGCAGGCATTACCGCAGACAGGCCTTTGCCAAATTCACACCAACTCAAACTCACAACCCAACTGGTTTATCATTGCTTTTGCATTTATTAGTTTCTCGCAAAGTAGGGGTTCGCCATATCTCATTTCCTCTCCCTTCTTCCTTCATTGGCTGAACGGGACTTCTTTTAGTGAAACTGATTGCATTGAAATAGAATCTCTATGGAACGCTTTGCTTTTCATAGCTTTTGACCCTGCTGGGTCATTCATTTGTTCTTTGCTGAAAAGTCTTCAAAAGCAGCCCTTGGTACCCCCATTTGTAGAAGAAACTGCGCCATTAACCTTTCAGTTTGTGTATGCAAGATCTTGACAGAACTGGAATTTGATCTGTTAAACTGATGTTATGTTTCTTGTTATTTCAGGGGCCAACAGTGTGTTTGGACCCAAAGAAGGTCCAGGGCTCCATGGTCTCAGTAGTCCTCATCACGACACCTGGAATCGGCTTCACCGGACACCGCCCTCCTTCCCAACACCTCCACAGTGGCCCAAATCTGCAGATGCAGAAAGAAGCAGCTCTGCAAACAGCCACGATAGAGACAGAGACCGGGAGCGAGAGAAAGAAAAAGAAAGGGAGAGAGAAAAAAGGGACTCCTCTGTTGGGAAAGAAGAGAAAGAAAAAGACAGGTTGGTGTTGCAGATTTCATGGAGCAAGCTGTCTGATTTTGCCTACTTTTTGTCTCCTTATTCAACTAATGATGGGTTGTTTCCTGTTGCAGAGACTCTATAGATCGTAATCGCCATTCAAACCGCTCATCTCCAGCTTCCGCTCCAGTTAGCTACCAGATCAGCAGCCTGATCCGCTCAAATAGCCAGAACTCGACCGACTCTGGCAGACACCGCAGTGGCAGTGCCGACCGCAACCGAGAGCCTGAGAAAGAGCATTTGGAGCGCCAGCGAGAGGCCGGCGTTTTAGGAGACGTAAAGGTGAAGGAAAGTCGTTCTCCAGGGAAGGAGATCACAGACAGACGTTCCTCAGATGACTCTCTCAAATCCATTCACCGATCACCCTCTCCTTACTCGAAAAATGTCCTTAACGATGCAGGAATCAAGATGGGTATCCCACAACCGTTACCGATTAAAGAAAGTGAGAGGGATAGAAAGGAAACCAGCTCAGGGGATCTGCTACACAAGGTGAAGAACGACATGAAGATCAAGGAGGAACGCAAGGAAGAGCAGGATGTGATGGTGGTAGGATCTGAAGCTGCCACTAAGCCTCAAGTCCCTCCTCCACCTCATCAAACCACACCAATAGCTCATCACCACCATGCACTATCCCAACAGCCTCCTCCGCCATCTCCTCGCTGTAGTGACCCTCCGACACAGGCCTCAATTCACGGAGTCCCCATGCCGCACTCCCTGCCGCTCACTCTTAGCGCCATGCATCAAATGGGGAGTCTGAATGCGCTTGAACGCACCCGCATGGCACCTTTTATGGGAGTCAGCCCTCTTGCAGCAGGTCGAGACCGCCTTCCACATCCGGCGTTCTCCTGGGATCCTCTACGAGAGGCTTACCGAAACCTCGACCTACAGCGGCGCATGGACTTCCAGCTTCGCTCTGAGCCTGGACACCGGTTCCCTGGCATCTATGATCCAGAACGGCCCTATCGGGATCGGGAGCCACATGACTACTCGCACCACGAGCACCTGCTAGAAGTTCGGCGGGAACAGGAGAGACTGAGGCAACAGGCTGAAGAAAGGGAACGGTTGCATTTACGGGAGGAGCTGGATCGGGCAAGGCTTCACCAACTTCACCAGTCGCCCATCGAAGGACACTTACCCCACATGCCACCATTTATGTCACACCTTGGCGGGATGCCGTACCCAAGGCTTAGCCCTTCAACGGGACATAACGGACTTCTTAACCGGACACCCCCAACTGCAGCACTAAGTGCCCCACCACCTCTGGTACCCTCTGGTGCTGCCAGATCAGCGTCGCCAAGACGGACTACGCCAATCACCACCCAGGACCCTCGGGAGTACTCACCGTCACGCAACCCCAAAGAAGTGGAGGCACGGTAACGTACTTGGAAGGAAAATGCCTCACTTGAATTGGACACGGGCAACATGCACTTATTTTCACACAAAGTAGAGTAAATGATTAATAAATATGTGTAATTTGTACAAAGATTTGTACCTTGGAACAAGCACATCAACTGGCTTTTTTAATTGATTGGAGTAGAAGAAACAAGTTGGTAGCTCTGAATACAAGACGTAAACGTGAACTACCAAACAGAAATTTGATATTAATATATTAATCCAATGCCTTTTCAGTTTCAAGTGAAAAGACATTCTGAAAATTGTTTGTACATTTCCTATCCTTCATGTACAGACATTTTTTTTATGTATTTGCATTAAGTTTCATTCGTTCCCTGCTCTGTATTTATCCTAGTGAGATGCCTGATATGGATGTCTACATATCTGAATTGATATGCACTCACTGTTTGACAGTTGATTTGCTTTATGGTACCTGGAGATATTCAGTGCTGACCATGTACAAAGTTACATTTCGAGATTTTTTTGTTTTTTTTTTTGTTGTTTTTTTTGAGATATGCAGACAAATATGCATTACAATTTTCTTGTTTGGTTTATGTAAAGTTTAAAGATATTGTAAATATCTTGTTGATATTATTCGGAACGAAATGACATTGTACATTTGTTAGGCTTTTTAAATGTTTCTAAAAAACAATGAAATTAAACAGAACCACTTCCAGGTTGAAAACCATGGTGACAGAGCTGTCCAATCAAATGGGGGTGCGGTCATGGCGATGCAATCTATGCAAAGAGGATTAAGAGAGTTCTGATTGGACGGTTGTCAAAATGGAGTTCTAAAGTGAGAACCTGGATACCTGTTATTCATTTGTCCGATTAAGAGCCAATGAAACAAACAGCTATAAACTTCCGGGTCATAAAGGAACTGCTTTAGCAGTTAACACTTCTCCAGCCACAAAACCTGGACATCTGGCAAACATATTGGAACGGTTGGGGTGGCAATAGACTCTTTCTGTCGACCTTGTGGTGTTGTGCAGTTGTTTTTCTTAGACTCTTGTATACAAAACAAGTAGAGCTTTAGGCGTGAAAAAATGAAAATGATCATTCATGGTTTAAAAATGTATGGAATAAAGGTTGGACCTTATATCTGCAAACATGTCTGCTGTTTAATTATAGTCTTCAGTTCTGACTCACTGAATGTTGATGTTTCATACACAAGAATGGGTTAATCTCACTAAGAAAAGTAGTTTTTTGTGCATTTTTCACATTTAGCTTCATGACAATGAAGCACGTTTTACTGAGAAAGAACACCTTCTCGTAACGACAGTAAGAATCGCTGTCTGATTCATTTTATGTTACTTATCAGGTTTTTTTTAAGTATTTATTTGATTCTTATTTGGCATAAACTAGATTCAGTGCAGCAGATACTACCATGATGTATTCTTCAAATTGTATTTTACAAATGTACTTTGCAATTTAAATATTTATGCAAAAATTACTTGAAAAATAAGGTTAATTTTCTTCATGCAAAATATTATTTTCCATTGAATTTGGGGTGACATTTCTTTACAGTTTTCGTGAGATTCAATCGGATTGCTTGTGAGAAGATTCTTTGCAAAAAAAAAAATGACAAACAAAACACTGGGACCAGTCTTTGTCTATTTATGCAGAATATTCTCCAGTCACTATATTTTCACAGGAAAGGGCGTTTATATCGGCTCTGCTGTAGAGAGTAGGCTGAGAGTGGTGATGGGACAGGTCTGCAACACGATATTGATTTTCTGCAAGTGCAGCTTTTGAGTGTTTGTGTTGCAGGTAACTGGTATTGACTCTGAGGCTAGTGCCGTATTGACCTGCGGTCTGGACTCATTAATGGGAGTGACGCCTGCTAATGAGGGATGGATCAAGAAGGCGAGGAAGAAGTGAAAGAAACTGAAAAAGAATAGACCAAAGGTTGTCTGTCCTGCAAATAAGATGACGAGAGGTTACTGTCTCTCTAGTATTGACCGAGTCTCTCTATCTTTGTCTGTCTTTCTGACTTGCAATTTCATTCTCCTGCTCTCTCTATCTTTCTTCTCCCCAACTGACAAACAATTCATCCTCATAACCATCCCTAACTGGCTCCATCTGGCGTGCCACGCTCTGGCCTGCCCTCGGTCCCGGCCCTCACCTCAAGTAATGGCAGCGTGCGTCAGGCAGTGTGCAGTCATTAGTGATGTTATTGAGAATCGATGGTCTCCCCGCTGCGTCTGGCAGCCTATCTGGACGTGCTGCTTCAGAGAGGGCCATCGCCGGAGAGAGAGAGATAGACGGACTGGGAAAGCTGCCGTGAGGTGTATTGGAAAGAGAGTTAAATCGGGATCCGTTTCAATTTGGCCATGCTGTAATTGAGAGGGTTATTCCATAGACACTGAGCATCTGTGCCTCTCTGGCCTTCTGCTGTCTCCCTCTAATCAGCTAGTTAGCACTTTCCAGACCTGGATCGGATAGAGAAACCAGCGAGAAAATCTTAACATTTATATTGTTTTTTTTTCTCCTGTAACAATTTGTTTTTGTCTTTTCAAGGACTCCACGTCTGTCTCTCTGTCTGTCAGTCAGTCAAGTGTTTTGAGTGGTTTGGCGGGTTAACATGGTCCCTGCTAGCCTATGCCATAAATATTCTATCTAGCTGCAAAGTGCATTGTTCAATAAAAAAAAAAAAACTTTTTCTGACAAAGTAACATTTCAAATATTACAAATTTCAGTGTTAACGGAGAGAACTCTCCATAGACGGTTTGGGAAATAGTCATCTTTCCAGCCTGCATAGTACAGCAGAAATTACACACTTGACTTGTCTTTCTTACCGGCGAATTATCGGAATATAAAATAAAGCAGAAAACATTTTTAACAATGACACTCAATTTCAGCCTTAGATTTTCAAATATTAATATCTCATACATTTTATTCTGTCTAATAATAAAAAATATAGCCATATCACACTAAACTTTTTTTTAAATGAAAATATATAAATATAAGTAGTGGATTACATGTATATATATAAATTCACAACTTTTTGATGTGAATTTGCTTCTTACAAATATATCAACACTATTTTTGAAGATTAGCAGTTAGCATTTGTTTTTGTTTTTTCTGGTTTTCCCAACCAAGCCCTCTGCTCATTTTAGGAAATGCAGACCAGTCAAATGAGGTGTCAAGTTTTTTTTGGCATGAATTTTTAACTGAAGTATTATGTAACCCATGGACATTTTCTAGCCCATTTACCCAAATTTCAGCCTATGTGGGATTATTTTACAGTGCAGACTGATCTGTATAAAAATAGACTGTTATTATCTGACAACAGCAGAAGTGGATGTTAAAATTGAGGTTATAAGTAAACTTGATCTATATTGAACTATAAAATGTTTTATCCATCTAAATTTTCATCTGCAGCCTGAAAAATACACACAGAGATATGGTATCATGAAAGTACATATCATTTCCTAAATAAATGTGCTACTGTATATTGACCAAATCCTTTGCAGACCATACAACACAGCGACGCACTGACCTCAGATGAAGTGAATTCCAGACTGAAGTGAGAGAATAGCATCTACGTCTCTCTACACCTCGGCACTTCAGTAATGCTGTCGGACTCTGAGAGCTTGTGGAAAGAAACGCATCCACTGCAAACAGGAACATATGAGGGAACGGAATGGAAACAAATAATCATTCATTCTAAAAACAAGCAAGCCTCTGAGATATGATGACATAGAAGGAGAAAATGAGAAAGAGTGGGTGTAAAGATGTAAAGTAGACAGGGAAAGATGGAGAAGGGGGAAAGGAAAGAGAGAGAGAGAAAGAGAATTCCAGACAGACCAACTGAGCCCCAGCAGCCAAAATCATTTTTCCACTTTCATTCATTTTTTACTGATTTTTTTCCTCTTTCTTCATGCCTCAGTGAAAGCTCGCTGCCTGACTCCTCACACTCGCATACACAGGCATCATTGTGTATACAAACCATAAAAGCCTATGAGAATTTATGCAGCTGGGTTCATCTGGCAGAGATGGAGGTTATAGTGGAGCGAAGCTGGCATGATATTCAGACGACCTGCAATCTGCGCAGCCAGTACAGGGTGGAGGCAAAGAGTAAATTGGTGGAGATGGATGCTAATGCTCAATAGAGAAGGAGAGTACGAGAAACGTTTTTTCATACACTGACATTTCTTTTTGTTCAAATATAATGTCAGGATTTTCTAAGTTATGGTTTGATTGATTGACACAGCCCAGTTAGCCCCTGTTGGTAGATGCTGTAACTACATGTTCTGAAGCCAGAAACCACTGTTCTTTTTGTACGGTGTTTAATAATGAATAGCAATGAATAGCTGTCTTCAGGTAATCTAGGCCTTCCTGATCTGCTCTGAAGTTCTCTAGAAGATTGTTTGGGTTCTTCATTGGGAAACGAGACTTCTCGCATCAAACAGTGAAACTTTTGATTTATTCATTCAAGCAATGTGTGAAATCCATAAACACTCACCCTGTTTGATTCTCACAGATATACGGATGTCTGCTTGTCCAAGGCACTTAAGACGGCCTTCATATGGAGAAGGTCAGTTTAGGTCTGCAGTCACATTCGGTGAATTACATTAATGCATCCAAAAGAGAAAAGTATTTTATTTCAACGATTTACTCGCAAGTTCATATTTGTGTACGGCTTAAAAAAATATTTTCATGATTTATCGCATTTTTTCATGTCAAATTACCTTCAATAATTATTGTGGTTCTGATAGCGTATTTTGAGTTTCTGTTGATTTAACCAATCACCTTTATTGTATCGACTCAAATTTTTTATTTCAATGAACTCAATTTTAAGGCAACGAGGTAACTTACTTTAAGTTAAACCAACGATTCGTTTTTACAGTGCTTATTCTATTAAATTAAAAGTTTTGGAGTCTGAAAGACTTTTTTTTATAGAAGTCTCATGCTCACCAAGGCATTATGTGTTAAAAAAATACAGTAAAAACTATTTTACTGTGAAATAGTTTCTATTTTACTATATTTTAAAATGTAATTTATTCCTATGATTGCAAAGCTGAATTTCAGCAGACATTTCTCAAGTCTTCAGTGTCACATGATCCTTCAGAAATAATTCTTTCAGGATTTTTTTATGAGAACTTTGAAATGTTGGAAATGTCACATTTGATCAATTCAGTGCATCCTTGCTGAATTTTTTTCTTCTTTTGAACAATGTAGGTATTCAATTTAAGACCTGAGAAAATGTAAGAAAGACCTGAGCCACGGGCTCTTTTAACACGGGTCAGTAAGCAACCGCTCAGAACAGCCTAACACACGGCGGTGGGTTTTGCCGGGCCAGGCACCACACACATTTTCTCCGTAAAGTTTTACTACTCTTCTGACACGTATTTGGTTATATGGAGGGCGCGTATGGCCTTGGCCTCCGATGCAAATGTGTGCTTTTAGTTGTCCGCGAAAAAAGAAAAATCTCTTAATCTGTGTGCTTTCACTTTTGACATATGACTAATAACAAACATCTGACAACTGCCCTGCACTTGACCCGGTGTTTTTTAAGCTGGCTTTGTACAGTATTCAGAGCTGTATGACTGCTGCAGGGGGAGATGGGAGGGCGCTGTATGCACACCCTTGGCTAAATGATTGCAGATGCCTGGCTTGAGCTCAAAAGCTCCACATTCCTCCCCTGTCGAAAAGACATTAGACCAGCTCTGCTCTTGCCCATACTGTCTGGAAGCCTGCTTTAAAAAAAAAAAAAAAAAACCTCACTTATCTGTTATCACCACATGAACACATAACAATCCTCATATCTTATCTCTCCCTGTTCACTAATGTCATATAGCTTAAGGGCAGGTTGTGTAGTGGTTGCAGGGCTACAACCAACATAAGCCTTTGTACAGCGCAAATGCCTGGCTAGTCAGCAAAGTGCATTGACCGGAGCATGTTTATAATTTCAAATATCTGAATTTCCATAGAACTGCATTTCACATGAAAGGACAGCATATCGCTCCCTGGCACCAGACCATCAAAGGTTGTTCTCATGGTGTGCATATGCATGTAAAACCGGCCCGTAACCGCCACGTTTAGATATGCTGGCTAACCACTCCTGGCTGTAGACATCCGATTATCAGCCTAAACCCGCCATTACACAGTGGCTCAACCATCGGCGTTTGGCTTCTGTTGACAACTGGCTATTTAACACATCAAAACAACAAGTGCTGGTATCAAGCCCAACCTCTCCAGGACGAGTTACTCCGTCGCCCAAGAATGCTTCTTATCTTTTGCTTTCGGCTTGTTAGTTTTAGTCACACGGCGTGTGCTGACACTCCCTTTCTTCTTCCGAGAGCTCAGTGTAAGCCATCAGGGAAAGGTCAAAGGAGAAGGTGACAAACTTGTAAACAAATACCAATGGGTTTATGCAAAAAAGAGGTTTCCATAGAAGCGATTTTATGGAAATTTGTACCAATGGGAATACCTCCTCGAAACGATGCAAAAATTCATTTTCTTAATCTGTGTTTTTGGTTTGTTTAACAGTGAAAATATTTAAACGTCCATTTAAAAAAAAGGGTCATTTAGAGTATTAATTCTTGTGAAATTTTAATTGATATATTTTAAAGAAAGTTTATTTTTCTTGTAATAAGCATAAATCAAACAAAGTGGTTTATGCTAAAAATATAAGCAAAACTATTTGCCAATGAGACAAGAAAAGTAAACAGAGCTTCAGTCCGTAACTTTTTTTGGTTAAAAATTAACTAAAATCAATTTTTGAGCAAGTAAATAACCACCAGCCAGTGTTCAAAACTATCTCCTTACCTTAGCCTGATTCACAAAGCTTGTAATGATGTGTTCTAATCTGAGTGATTCTGGTGGGTTTTCGCAGGAAATTTGAGCATGTTGCCGTTCGTCTTTGTGTCATTACTTCACGTCTGTTTACAGAAAGAATGAGTCCCAGCTAGTATGTGAGGACGCTGCTGGTGGAAGATTACCTAGCCTTTTCTCAGTTACAATAAGGTTCATTAGTTAACAACATTAGTTAACATGAACTAATACTGAACTGCACTTCTACAGCATTTATTAATCTTTGTTAATGTTAATTTCGATAATAATAATTTGCACGATTTGCTAAGCTATCATTGGATTTAGTCACCATTGGTAGCGCGATTTATTGGAATGTTGTTTTTTTTCTGAGTTTCTCAGTCAGTTTGTTTCTTACTTGTTCAGAGACATTTTCCAGTGAAAATTCTTATTTTGGTCATACTTCCAAGACGTAGAATCTGTGATTCTGAAGTACAGTATCCAACGGTGCGGTGACTGACAGCCGCGAGGCGCCGTGTCGATTCACAACCACATGAAGATGATAATTCCCCAAATAACTGGAATTGCAGGTTTCAAACAGAGATGGCGACAAAGAGGCAAAACTTATAGACTGCAGCTTTAGTTCAAGTTTCTTTGAAAACAAGTCATATTATTTCATGCAGATCTCATTTAAATGTAGGCTGTCTTGTTTTAAGGATGTTTAGATGTTTCTATACTGGAAAACAACATAAAATAATTAGTTTTATAATAATATATATATTTTTTGCACTTAAGGTTGCCATTTTATTGCTGTATAATTGGTTTATCAATTTATTTTTTAAATTGTGTTTTATTCATTTTGATTAATCTGTGATACATTCTTGGTCGACCTGCTTTGCAGTTTTGCTTGTGAATCACCAGCAACAAACCAACACCATAAGGTTAAAGGGATAGTTCACCCCCCCCAAAAAAAATGTCCCATGATTTACTTGCCCTCAAGCCTTCCTCGGTGTATATGACTTTCTTTTTACAGACAAACATAATCGGAGTTATATTAAAAATATATATATATTCTGGCTCTTCCAAGCTTTGTAGTGAATAGCGCTTCTGAGTTTGAAGTCCAAAAAACTGCATCCATTCATCATAAAAGGATGGATAGACGCACTTTTTTGGGCTTCACTTTTTTGGACTTCAAAATGAGCGAATAATGAGAGTAAATATATTAAACTCCAATTGTATTCGTCTGAATTAAGATAGTTATATACATCTAAGTTGGCTTGAGGATGAGTAAATCATGGGATAGTTTTTGGGTGAACTATCCCTTTAAGACACCACATACATATATACAAATCGTGCCTCCATTATCTTCTGTGTCCAGAATTTTAAAACTTTTATGTCCTTAATAATCAAACATGGATTACATTTTGACACATGCAGGCATAAATCTGTTCACTCCGAGGCTGTTTGTGAGAGATAAAATGTCCATCATGCATAAAGATGGCAGGCGCTCTGTGCCCTGTTCCTGTTGTGTTGTTCTGCATGTGCACCGAATCTCACATTAATTAACGCTGCTCTTTCACCTGGTATCAGTTTCTCGTCCTTCTGTGCTTTATTTGGGTTGCTCATTATTTTCTTTCCCAGAGAAATATGTCTAATACCTACAAGCTGTGTGCCATCACAAATGGCGCACGCCCCGGCGTAATGTCCTTTGTTGTTGCCAAATGGTTTTTTAATGAAAAGTTTAAGAGGGGCATAATTACATATCTGAGGCCATTATGAAATCCAATATTACAATTAAAGTAATTTTATTTGCTTGTAATCTCCCTTCACCGAGTCTAATAAGGGTTTTGAAAGAAGGGCAAGCAGGCTTTGAATGGTGACTCTTTTCTAAATGAAGTTGGGCCGCCTTTGCTCTGTCTGTTCTCCATGTCTTTGATTTGAGAAGCACAAGGGATTTGTTAGTCTGTGATCATTTATACTCCCTGACAAATCAGTGCATTTGACAGAAATGTTGGAGGAAATGCTGCTACTGCTTCAAGATCAGCATGGTTGGTTGAAAAAACCTCTAAAAAAAACAGCTAACAAGCTGAACACAATGTGGTTTAAGATGGGCAGTTTTTATAGGAAATAACCAGCACCAAACTATCGCTAACAAGCGTAAACCATGCTGGGAATTCATTCTGTTCAAAGCTGGGGCCTTTCACCATTCGGGGAGTTCTGCTGAGAGTGAAGATGAGCTGAACAAGATGAGCGCGGTATGAAGCCGACCCCGCCGCGCATGCGCACAGTCCCTCCAGCGCACCAATTTACAAACAAATGCCGATGAGATTATGCAAAAACTGTTTTCCATAGAAACGACCTGTGGAGATGGAGGCGAGAGGAAAATAGCTTCCGTAATATAAGAACTATGCTTCTGCAAAATAGCCATATACAACGAACATGAGAAAATGTAATTTTGACCTGACATTTGTGCCTCTTGGCTGCATCCTCACGTATTATCAGCGAATACAAATAATGTTTAATAGTGTGAACGCATGGGTTTATGAATAATGTGGTAATCAGTTTCATGACAAATGACATTGAATGTTTTATTGTTAAAAATTACTGGAAAAAATATGTAATTATGCCTGAATGTATAGAAGATGTTCAGGAGCTTGTACCCTAAAGCAACCGTGCAACGCAATAATTATTATGGCATGGATCAACACCTACCCCTGCTGGATTATTTGTGGAACTACAGCTGTATCCAAGTGTTGACGAAGAACATCGTGATTTTAGGGAAAATGGATAAGATCAAATGTTTATTTAGTTTCGAAGCTTTTATGTCTCAGAGGATCATTTTTATGTAAAAAACAAAACAAAAAAACAAACATGTTAATGTGTGTGTGTGTGTGTGTGTATACATATATATATATATACATATATATATATATATATATACACATATCATATATAATATATGCATATATATATATATATATATATATATCATATAATTTTTGCATATTTTGTTATTTTATGTGTTTAAAGTGTTATTTGTGTAGATTTTTTAATTGCTTCACCTAGACTTTCAATCACAAATTATGAAAAAAATAGTTTTTACTCAGTTTTTACTGTTAAACATATAATTTATTTATTTATATTAATCAAAATGTTACTTTATCTGTTTTAATATTTTAATCTCATTTCTCATTTATCCATTTTTTATTACAGTTTTCCTCTATACTTTTCCGCTGCCCCTGAAAACCCCGGATGTAAATGACACTGTGAAATATTCATGATCTTCAGAAAATCTCCAAATGAATTTATTTATTTCCACTAATTAAACTATAGAGTTAAAAGTGTGTTTTAAGACAGCGTGTGTGCTGTAACTGACCGTTTTTAAACACCATTACTTTTTTCAGTTCATAACCAGTCCAGCCAAATGCATTTTTAGACCAGCTAATCAGATTTCATAAAACTTGCATATTCATGCATGATAATTAAAGAAAATCATTTAGATGAAGATAAGCTATAAGCTCATAAAATAGGTTTTAATGAAGTATTGAAGGACATTGGTGTCACTGTATGAAAAGTGTTTGCAAAAACATATTATCTGTCCACCAAATCACAACACTCATAATAAATGTGCATATAAGAACTACTGAAGAAAGTATAACCATAATCAGGCATTTTATTAACAGTTAATCTGTTAATAAACTATTTGTCTGTTTAAATCAATAGAGCTTGCTCTGCTTCAGTTAAGTGAACCTGTCAGGTTAAATTCCCCCCTCCTGACAGTGTAATAAACTGTAGGGCTCTTTGAGTTGGCATGGACTGGATGTGAACAGACAGGCTCTGACATAAAACTGCCTGACCGCTTATCAGAGGCAGACTGCACGGACACCTTTAGAGCCCTCTGAGACACTCTATTCAATCTAAGAGAGGCTATGAAAAGCTAAGTGAAAGCTGGCCAACGGACTTCTGCCAAAGCAAATGACCACAGTCTTGCACCTTGCACACTCTGTGACAGTTTCTCACAGTCAGAGAGCATGTTATCAGCAATCTCTCTCTCTCTCTCTCTCTCTCTCTCTCTCTCTTTTACTCAAAGACCCCCTCCTTAATGTATCCCCCACATTCCAAATCCTTCTTATGACCCTGTCTGTGAGGAGATCTGAATAAATTTGTTACCCACACTTCACTCATCTGAATATAATTCATATCATGACATAAATACACTGAGGTCATCTAATTTATTTCGCCATTTTTTGTCATCTACAGACGAGAGACTCTATATAGTACACTCTTTTATGATCAATTCAAGTAAACTTTGGGTTCTTCGATATATAACTTGAGATTTTTTTTAAAATTCAATTGAAATTATTTTTATTATGAAATAATATAGGGGAGTGGGGTAAGATGAGCCAGTGGGTAAGTTGACCCACCCCCTTTATCTTGGCACCTGTTCACTTTTACTGTCATGTGACCGTACGTTTTGAAACCACCTATCATTTCTGGCAGACTGTTAAAAGGAGAAGCACGTGGGAGGAGTGGAAAGCACCCGTTTGTTTTAAAAAAAAAATTTTGGCTTGTCAAAGTAAAATTTTAGCCTAACAGATGTGATGGCTGTTACATTAAAGCAAATTTGTCCAGGTCTAAAAATATTAATGATCCAAATTGGTGACTGTATAAAATGTTTTAAACCAGGTAATGTATAAAACCATGCAAATCATTTAACTGAATATTAGCTATGGGGCAAAGTGAGCCAAATGCTGTGGGGTAAATTGAGCCAGAGTTTTATCTTACCCTACCATAAGGCCATGAATGTAAATTAAACCTCAGAGGTATAAACTGGTTTAATTTCAATGTAATAATAAGCAACTGGGTAGAACTTTATTTTTCAGTCCTGTTCCTCATGTACATACGATGTACTTACTATAGTAATTGCAATAACTGGGTAATAACTAAGTATTAACCCTGAACCTACCCATAAACCTAACCTTAACCCATGCAGTTACCTTATATTACTGTAAAATAAAGTGCAACCAACAATGGGTTACGTTTAAAAAAAATAGGGACAATGTACAAGTACAGAATCCTTCTCTGATAAGAACCAGAACACTTTTTTATAAGAAGCCATATTTTTAGAACCCTTTGTCATACATGAATTCTGATCATTAAAAATAATGGGAAACATTCTGAAATACTTGAGATACTTTCACTGTACTTCATTTTCCCTCATTTTGAGTAAAAAATGGCTCATCTTCCACTACCTTACAAGTAGTAAGGTAAGCAAGATAAATTGGGAAGTGTGAACTGTTTTCCACAACACAATATGCAGATTTTGTTTCTACTTCTTGCTGTTAAAGACTTTGTACTCATTTTCTTTTTTATTAAAGGCACAATATGTAAGATTTCTGGATTAAAATATTCAAAATCCACTAGGACAGTTATACATTTTGTTGACTTGTGTATTCACATTATCCCAGATGTTTCCAAGAATGTTTAAATCCAGAGAAATAAGCAATTTTAACCAGGATAGACCGTGTCTGTGCGTCGCCTATCACTGACATCACACCCTCGTTACCCTCGATTTCCGCCAAAGATGTTTTAATGTATTATATATTTTATTAGTCAAGTGAACAACTGGTTGGATACATTATATACAGAAAACTAATCATTGTTATATAGCTCAATATGTTTAGTCTCATTGTTTTAATTGTTTTCTTGATTTACACGAGTTCCATGTTCTGCAAGTACAAGCCTCAATAGAAAACACTATTTTATCAAGTGGCTAACATAGCATATGTAACAGAGGCCAGCTAGTAGTTGCTGTGCGAGTAAACCTTACTCCTATGACGTCAAGATGCTCTAGCAACAGACGCTTTAGCCTCTTTGTTAGAGCATCCGTCTCCCATGGCTGAAGATCCGAGTTCAAGACCCGTGCATAGCCGGCCAAGTAGGACCTGTGTAGAGGGGTTACACATAATAACATGCAGCTTTATTTTTTAGTAACAGTAATACAGCATTTTCTCCGTCATACAATATGTTTTAAAATTAATTAGCGACGCAAGCCATCCGGCATTCATTAATATATTGTAATATCGATCTAGCTGACTGCAGTGTGCAACAAGTGTCTCACAGCAGCTGCCAAGCAAACGCACATCATTTTTAACACACTCAAATGGATGTAATATGATCAACAGCGCTGCGTTACCTCACATTCACATTCCTTTCCACCGGCTGTGAGGTGAAGACGACATCTCCCATGATTCCACGCTCAATCTCGGCTCGGAATCAAGCTGCGCCTTTGTTGTGAATTGGCGACCTCTAGCTGTGGAAAATCACATAATGTGCCTTTAAAATCTGTGTTCATGAAGGAAAATAAAATCTTTTTTGCTTTAAAATGTGTCAGTGTTCTTCGTAACTATGGCCGATAACTTTAAAGCACTAAAACGTTTGAATTATCATACAAAGATCTAGGAAACAAAGGCTTCCTTGAAAATTAAATATGTAAGTTGAGGCCACCTATCAGGACAAGTGAACAGTGGCTGTTGGCATAAACTGCTAAGACTAGTCTGACAAGTTAGTCACCAAATATTTTTCTTCAAGACTGCTCCTTTTAAAGTATGTTACATAAAACGGTAGATTGGTGTACTTGGAATTGGATAAATTAGACTGATAACCTGTTATCTAACGGCTAGTTGTTCAAACGAACTCTTAAGCCACAGTCTTGACATATAGTGGCTAAGTTTCTGCAACTGGACCCTGAATAGAACAGTAATTCATTTGTTCCTGAACTTTGCAAATCTGAAACGGCGAATACTGCACAGTCCTTTACAAAGAGCGATAAATCGAAATGGCTTGTACACTTTAATATTTACATATTTAAGGCCGCAATTGAACTTAAGTTTTTAAGTTGAAATTGGTGAACATTTTTACCAGCTTATTGTCATCAATAGAATAAATTAATTATATAATTATATATATATATATCACAATTAATATAACTGTATTGTACACTTTGGTAAATGTTATTATTATTTTATACATTTTCTGATTTCTCTGACAATTTCTACGGACCCCTATTCCTCTCCTGTGCAAGCATCAACACACTATTTTTGTAAATCTGCTTTTAAATAATATTAATAGTTAGGTATTAACTTGACTAAAAGTTTCATTCTAAATCATTATTAAATGAATTATACTCATTCACAGCGATGTCTTGCTTTAAAATGTGTATCAATCTTTTGTCTAGACATCATTCCTGACAGGTTTTTGTTCAGGGCTTTCACATGGGCCAGACAGAGGCACGGAGACCCCCTGTCAGCTTCATTCCCATAGCCTCTCTCTCTGTCTCTCTCTCTCTCTCTGTCTCTGTCTCTCTCTCTCTCTCCCTCTCTCTTTCCTTCTCTCTCTCTCTCTCTTTCCTTCTCTCTCTCTCTTTCCTTCTCCCTCTCTCTCTCCCTCTCTCTCTCTCTCTCTCTCTCTCTCTTTCCTTCTCTCTCTCTCTCCCTCTCTCTCTCTCTCTTTCCTTCTCCCCCCCCCCTCTCTCCCTCTCTCTGCCCCCCCCTCTCTCTCTCTCACACTCCTCCTCCTCCTCTCTTCTATCAGCTGATTGCCTGAAAATGCCACTGCTCGCCAGGAAGTGCTCCACAAAATAAAAACGAAAGCATACGGAGGATTCAAGTCAGCATGCGCTAATGCTCCGGACACTGTCGGACGCTGGTTAGGTTAGTACATTGCAAACATTACAGTTTGAGTTTACAGTTTAATTCTGTTGTTTTGAACTGTTTCAGATGTGATTGTGGGCTAGCGACTCTGAGTTAGCAGCCCTTCGCGTAAACATTGCGCCGTTTCACGTTGTTGTAGTTTCCCGCAACAAAACTCAACTTGAAAACAGTTACTTAAAGAAATGAAAGACTTTACACATTCAGCTCGTATCATTAAGTTGACTATTTTCTAATGGCTTTAGCTTATAACGAGCTCGTTGGCAGCTTCAGCTAGCAGTTTAGCACTGACTGAACGTTTAACGTTATGATCGAAAATTGCTCATCAAGTTGATGAGGGTCTTTTTTTTGTTTGTTTTTGTTTAGTTTTAGGCAGTTACAGACGCGTTTAAACAAAATAATCTAATATTTGTTTATCTAAATGATTCAAATTAAAGTTGTTTAGAAATACATAACTTGTTGTTGTTACACCCTACTTTTCTACCACTACTGTGACACTAATATAACATGGGTTTACATTTTGTGTATGAATTTATTGTAGTAATCAAATTGACAACCTCGTCCTCTTTTTCAAATGACATTTTCATTCAAAACAAATTCCAATTTTACTTCCAAATAAATGTGGAATCAATATATATATGTATATGTGTGTATATATGCATGTAAATGTGTATATATATGTATGTATGTGTGTGTGTGTGTGTGTGTGTATATATATATATATATATATTATAATATAGATATTAGAAGTACATTGGAAAGTAATGTTACAGTCCTACCCATCAGGGCTGAATCTCTCAAAAGCATCGTGAGCTGAGTTGATCGCAGAGGCGTTAGTGCTTTTTTGGGAAATGCAGCCCTGGAGCCTATGGTCTCCAGTTCCCTCATTACCAACACAATTCAACAGGACTTGCAGCCCTACAATTCTTTTGGTCATTTGTGATATTAGTAAAGCTTTTTTAAACATGCAGAACAATCTATTGGTTCAGATTATAGCAGTTCTCTACATTATCTCAAGTTTATGATGTGAAATTACACCGATTGTTTTACTTCTCTTGTCACGAGAGGAGGGTGGTGGTGCTCGTGTACAGTATGGCAGTGATTTCACTCCTGTTGCTCATTCCTAATTGGTTAAACTCATCTTGTGTTACAACACTCCCTGGTCTTTTACTAAGCCTGCTGTGTGTGGAGTCCTTTACGCTAGTTTTTCAACTCTCTTTTTTCGTAGTATAACCAGCATTGTGGGCGAATGCCTTTGCATTTATTTTCTTTTATGACATATTCTTTCCCTCACACTTCTGATCTGTTGTCTGACAGGTACAATAAGGAAGAGGAGAAGATGGCGCATCAGGGCAGCGGTCAGGCCTGGGGGAAACTGGTAAAAGTTGACGCGTCTCCGGGTTCAGAGATCTTGCTCATAAATAGAGAATGCACTGTGGGGAGGAAAAAAGGTGCGCTAAACATCATCACTAATAATGTGTTTGATCGTGTTAATTGCTCAATGTCAGCCTTGTGAAATAATTGTTTAATTTTAAAATGGCTTCTCCATTCCCAAAACTTTCCTATGACTTTTATTAGTTATTACTTTTTTCCCCCTCGAGATAATCAGTCTGAAGCGGTGTCTGCATGTATTCAGTGAGCCCATGCCTTTAACAATACTCTCTTTAGTTCAGCAAACGAACCCCCACCCCAATAATGACAAAGGCGTCTATTGAAGACATGCTCTTGGAATATTAAGTAGTTTTTTGTGTTGTACTGGTGTGCAGGGAAAGGTTGTATCCCTTTGACTCTGTCTGTGTCTGTCTGGTTTTGAAGACTGTCTGTTTTCCCACTTTAATTAATAGCAATCCATGTGTCTGTTTGGTTTTGTGCGCTTCACGGTAACATTCAACACTGGATATTAGCAGAACTGATACGCTTCATTACTATAATAGTCTCATTTTTAACCTTACATCACATCACGCCACACTATACTTCATTTAAGACTTGCATGCCTAATGTGTCTGGGAGAGAAAAGTAATGGTCCAGGTCAGGAAGAGAAAAGAGGAACATGCTTTATTAAAGTTGACATAAAGGCTTTCGCAACCCATTTTACTTCAGTAATGTCACATATTTCAGATTCAAGCAGGATAAAATCGTAAGGTGTCCCATTTGTCATTTAAGTTTTCACACTTGTGCACCCTTGTAGACAAAGCAATTTGCATTAAAGTATATATTAATCATTTCATACATTCCCTGTGAACTGATCCCATGACCTTGGTGTTGATAGTATAGTTTACTGCTTTAATGTGAAAATACTAAATTATTATTATTGTGATTGTTTATGATTGTAGTGAGAAATTTGTGAGGAAATTTTACAATGCAAATAATGTTAATGTCCTAAAATTAAGCTTTATTTTCTTCATGAAAAATATAATTTTTGTCATTTTTACAGTTACAGTTGGAGCTAAAGCTTGCATTTTTGCAGATAAAGGCTTAGGTTGGCATTTGTTAAAGGACTATAAAACCTACTTTTTTTCTGTGGAATAGCGCACAGTGATGGATTGATTGTACACAATAAGAAAAAGAATATATTGCATTTTTATTTATTGTTGACTTGTCTCTATATCATAACCTCACAGACATATTTTGTTTCATAGATTGTGACCTCTCATTTCCGGCTAATAAACTGGTCTCAGGGAATCATTGCAAAATCACTCATGATCAGCTCTCAGGAAAGGTGTGGCTGGAGGACATGAGGTAATGGATTGTTGAACAGTTTCATGCCAATATCATGTTCCTACTCTTTCTATGTGTATAATTTTGTATATACTGTATATAATAATGTATATCATTTTTATAAAAAAAAAATGTATAAATTCTTGTATGTAAAATTTTCATAGTAGTGGCCAAAAGTGATGTCCTGGGGGGATATTTGTTTTTAATGACCCTTTAATATCAAAATATTAGCAAAATATTTTAGATTTTTAAAATAATTTCAAAATTATTTGGCAAAAAAATTGTGTTTATATGTTCATAATTACTTTGTAGGACAGCCTGGCCAAAAATTGTGTCCGCACAATTTGCCATGTTTTATTGCGTTATCACAAATAAAATGACTCTAAGCACACTATGCTTCCAAAACTTTTAACAAATAATATATGTAATAATATTTGAATAAACATGTCAATTTTCTTAGGCCAGACATCACTTTTGGCCAAAGAGAAAGGAGTGTTGTGTAAATTTACAGAACTGTTATTATTTTGGAAAACTAGTTCATAATGATAATTGTTAGATTTTAATGCCCATCGAATAAAAATGTCAGTAGTGGCAGTTGGCATTAATTCGTTTTAGTTCTATTAAGTTTTTGCAAATTATACTGAGTGACTTCTAATTACATTAGTAAGTGAATTCAATTAATGACATGCTTGGCCCTCTGGCGAATATATATCCAATTCCCTCATGACATTTAATCATTGCTTTGGTGAATAATTAATTGTAATTTGGTTAATAGTCAGTGATGGAGATACACTAGTTGATCTGCGCCTGTAGAAACTGTATGTCACATGTATTCGAATGTACGCTAGTTCACTGCTGCTGCTGTTCATTTCCATCCAGCTGATTAAGTGAGTGTGTCTGATAAACGGTCGATATGCTGTGTTTTATACAACGCTTAGTCAGCGTGATGAGAACTGCAAGGATCCCTCCCTCCCTTCTTATTATCCTTTCTTGTACAGCTTCCTATTTGTCATTTTTAATAAGAATTTAACTGAGCAATTTAGTATGTCTCTATTCATTATCTTAAATGAAATAGTCAATATTTAGGTGGATCAGGGGCTATCAGGCATTTATTTTAAACATATCGTAGGTATGTTCATAAATGGGTAATTTGTCATCTTCGAAAGACCCTAGTCTAATATGCTCCAAGTACATCAGAAGACGGTGTGTGGGTATCAGAAATGTGGCCTTGCGGTTAATTGCAGTTGTTGTTGTTCGAATCCAGCTTGGATTCAATAACTTTGTTTCCTGTTCTTTGTCCACCGTCCCTAAAATTAAAATTCAGAAAAAGGTCATTGATTGGCC
This sequence comes from Zacco platypus, assembly GCA_038088235.1. Taxonomy (NCBI): domain Eukaryota; kingdom Metazoa; phylum Chordata; class Actinopteri; order Cypriniformes; family Xenocyprididae; genus Zacco; species Zacco platypus. The sequence goes on along the minus strand of CM076082.1, from coordinate 32,993,219 downwards.
TCCATCATTTAGCCTCTGAATAGCACTCTATGCATTCAAAGAGGCCATAATTTGTTAAAATATATTATTGTGTTGTGTTTGTTTGTATCAGCACCAATGGGACAGTGATCAACATGTCCAAAGTGGTGAAGAAACAGATGCACTTACTGCAGAATGGTGATGTCATTTACTTTGTGTACAGGAAGAATGAGCCAGAGCAAAGTACGTTTTCAGATTTGTTAAGCATTTTCTTTTTTTTGTAGTACAGTTGCTTCCAAACACATGACCCAGATTAGCCAAATCACTCATCTATTTTTTGTTTTGCAGACATTGCTTACGTTTATCAGGCCATCAGGCCACAAGAAAGTGCCTCACAGGACGTTGAAGGTGAGCAGATATTGATTATAATATTTCATTCCGATATTTCTGTTTGTTATACAGATGTTCGTTCGTTTATAGCCTGTCAGCAGAAAAGGTTGTTTGAGGAAGAGGACTCCCTGAATCGATGTGGTGCTCACACTACACAACAAGGTTTCTTGTCATCTGTCGTCTTGTCGTAGCTGCGCAAATGCTACACAACGCCGACTAGGAGCAGAAACGGCAAAAAAAAAAGTTTTCTTGCATAAATTCACAAGATTCTTCCGTTTATACCTTCTGCACTGTGATTGGCTGTAATAATTCCATTGCATCGCACACACTACAAGATGATGTGATGATAATATCAAACAGGTTTGAAAATATTGCGGCGTCTGTGACCGCTCGAGACTGCCTCATATCACGTCGCAGACCGAAACAAGCACTGATTTGGCCGTGATGCCTTGGAAATCTTTCTGCGACTACAAAATCTGACCAAAAGTCATGTAGTGTGAGCTTCCCTTTACTACATTTTGAAGATTACCCTAATTACCCTAGATTATGAAAACATTTTTTTTGCTTTGGAAGAATATGAATCACTCACAGTTTGTTAGTTTTGATTTCATGTTGGTTTGAAATCTCAGTTTCATCCCCCATGCAATTTTAGTTTTTTTGAGTGAACTGTAAGTTTCAGTTTTCTCTTTATTTTCCGCACAGATGCTGGGAGAGAAGAAGATTCTGATCTGACGGAAACCGAGAGTGAACCAGCACCAGTAGAGCCTGTTATTGTGAAGCCTCTACCTCAGTCTGGGCATGAGGACCCCCAGCCATCTACCTCCAGCTCGTCCTTCCACTTCTACAACATGCCCTTATCTACCTGTAACGGTAATTACGGTCCACTCTGTATGTGCACTTTCACGCAAGATGCTTTGACAAGAAAGTGAGAAAGTATTATATAAATGTAAATGCAATGGCTTATTTTGCGGCTGTTTATCTATGCATGGAGTTTTTCAGATTTACAGTGTTTTGCATGCCTATGCATACCATTTAGCAGATGCGTCTGCAAAGAACAACCCAGTCAGTTCTTCAGTTGTTCGTAAAGGAGAATCCGAGATGACTGCACCAGCAGGCAGCCCTGGGGAGCCGGTCATGAATCACTCCCGCCTGAAGTGGACCTACTGGACTGAGGGAGGAGAGCAGACGGAGCCGGAGGTGGAAATGCAGAGGAAAAGAAGAAAAATTGACAGAGGTGCTGTAACACTCGGTGGAAAAACTAATAAATGTGATGCATTTTAAATAATTTATGAGCAGTCTGAGCATCTGTATTCTGACATTTACAACATTTACAAGTTGCTATTGCTAACTTGGCAACTTTTTCAGAGTGCATGCTTTGAAAGTGTTTAGAAAGCAATCTGGCAACATGATTGAGTGTCATACATCATGTGTGCCTGCCATTTTAGTGAAAGAAATACGTTGTGGCAGCAGGGTCTGACACATACACATAATCACATGCACTAACTGCTAGACTGCAGCTCTGACGGCCATGTACACTCCATTCGTTTGGGGTTGGTAATGTTTCAAATGTTTTTGAAAGAAGTCTCTTTTGCTCACCAAGGCTGCATTTGTTTGATCAAAAATACAGTAATATTGTGAAATATTTTTTATTTTTATTGCATGTTACAATTTCTTGTCTTATGCATGTCATTACTGTAACTTTCAATCAATTTGCTGAATAAAAGTGTTAATTACTTTTGAACTGTAGTGAAAATCTGGTATCAAAATGTTTCAGATCTGTTCTAGAATATGAATGCTTTCAAATGTAACGTTTATGTATCTATCTGTGTTGCAGATGATCTCGGTGACTCTGCTATTTCTGCAGCTGCTCCTGAGGTCCCTATCAGAGGAGCAGCGGGAAAAGAGAAAACTGAGGGAGCCACAACAGACAAGATGGAAGAATCCCTCACATGCATCGTCTGCCAGGATCTGCTGCATGACTGTGTCAGGTCAGTTCAGAGTGCACAAATCAACACTTACACCTGAACGAAAACATTTACATTTTCTAAATGTAAACATTTATATAAATTATTTTAAGGAAGGATTTTAATAAGGTGTGTGGAGGCTGAATTTGAATACATTTTTAGTAGTTAATGTGTGTGTGCTTCCATACAGTCTTCAGCCCTGCATGCATACATTTTGCGCTGCCTGTTATTCTGGCTGGATGGAACGTTCCTCCTTCTGCCCCACCTGCCGATGTCCTGTGGAGAGAATCCGTAAAAACCACATTCTCAACAACTTGGTGGAGGCTTACCTTCTCCAGCACCCAGGTACCGCATCACACTTCTGTTCTCTATTGTCATGTCCTGTTAAGACCTGTTCACACCAAGTCAATTGTAACTAAACAACGTGAGGGTATAAAATGTTTACAAACTATTTTTAAACTTTTATTTTTCATTTTTAAATAGGAAAAAAAAACTAGCCAAAGAGATAAATAGTCAATGTCAACAAGTTTACAGAGATTTGTTTTTCATATTTGTTGCTTAGAGTTTGCACTTTTAATCCATGTACAAATAGGATGGTCAGGTACACACTTAGTTTTTTTTTTTTAAAGCAGTCTTTTATGCTCATCAAGGCTGCAATTATTTTGTCAAAAAAAAAGTAATGTTGTTTTTTCATGTGATGCCAAAGCTGAATTTTCAGCAGGTTCATGTGTCACATGATCCTTTAGAATTCATTCTAATATGCTGATTTGGTGCTAAAAACATTTATCAATGTTAAACAGTTGTGATGCTTAATATTTTTTTGTAGAAACCGTAATGCTTTATTTCAGGATTCTTTGATGAAAGAACAGCATTTTTTTTTTAAATATAATTTTTTGGAACATTATTATTAAATGTCTTTACTGTCACTTTTATTGCATCCTTGCAGATTAAAAGTAGTATTTTTTATTTTTTAAAGCTGGCTCCAAACTTTTGAAATATTTATTTATTTATTTATTTGTCTCAGAGAAGTGTCGGAGTGAAGATGACTTGCGCAGCATGGATGCCCGAAACAAGATCACACAGGACATGCTGCAGCCGAAAGTGGAGCGCTCCTTCTCAGACGAGGAGGGCAGTTCAGACTATCTGTTTGAACTCTCAGACAATGACAGCGACATTTCTGACATGAGGTTGTTTTTTTGTTTTTTTTTGTTAAAAGGAAGTGCTTGTCATATGCATATATAATTAACTAAATTATGTTATTTGCTAACTGCATTCTTTAAATTGTAATGTTGACATCCATTTTCTGTAAAGCTGCTTTGAAACGATATTTATCGTGAAAAGCGCTATACAAATAAATTTGAATTGAATTGAATTGAATATGCAGTATATATCACTTCAAATAGAACTTCGAGGAAAATCTATGAAAATTATGTTTTCTATAACTTATTTTAAAGGTTAGCTGAAATTGTGATTCTTGGCTTGATCTTAAAATAGTAGATGTGCAGTAGGTTCTGTATATAAGTACCCTCCCTGATGAACTTTGTTTGTTCACAGTCAGCCGTACATGATGTGTCGGCAGTGTCCTGGCTATCGGAAGGAGCTTAGCTCCGCCCTGTGGATCTGTGAGCCAGCTCAATCAGAGGGGTCAGCTAAAGTGCCTGGAGATGGCCCCTCCACATCCTCCGATACTTCCACAGGTTATTCATGCTCACTTTTGAGCCTAAACGATGCACTCACACACACCAACAGACACTTCCACGCAATTCTACCTATGCTTAAATCCACTGTATTCCTACTGCAGCTCCTCAGGAGTTCAGATGTCCTCCTCAGGGCAGTCACCTCATCTGCACCTGCTGCCTGCAGCCCATGCCTGATCGACGCTTCGAGTACCTTCCCCCTCAGATGTCCCCGCAGCACTGTGAGTGACCCTGACACCTGTCCATTAATGTCCTCAGGCCTGCTGCAGTCACCTGATGATTTGTTGTCCACTCCTTTGAACAGGTATGGTGTGCCAGAAGCCTTTCTGTCATGTGTACTGGGGCTGCCAGAGGATCGGTTGTCACGGCTGCCTAGCACGTTTCAGCGGTAGGTTTCTTAGTGGTTAAGATTTCTGTATAATACTTTCTGACTGCCTGTGCTGTTTTGTAATAATGATTATGGATATTTCTTCTCACAGAACTTAACCTTAATGATAAATGTCTGGATGGAGTTTTTAATGGCAATCAATACGAGTCTGAAGTCCTTCAGGTATGTACGGTTTGTTTGCTCAGTATTACTTGTGTACTATTATAGTATTTTTGACTGCACTGACACTTTTGGATCGATGAGAAGTAAACTTAAATTGAATTTAGCTGGATGATGATATCACTGTTTTCTGCAGAGCTGCTTTATGGCTGAATTGAACTTATTTCATAATTTATGAACATTACACAGTTATTGAACTGCTAAATCAACACTGAACTGAACAGAGCTGAATAATGAGCTATTGAGCACATGAAGTCTCTGTAGAGCTGCTTTACAGCAGAATTGAATTCTGTTTGCTTCATGGTTATTTTTTTTTTGTTTCACTGTAAAGCTGATTTAAACAATATATCGTATAAAGGGCTATGTCAATAAAGTTGACTATTAATGTTTTGAATAACTTTCATTTTTTTGTTTTCAGTTTTTCAATTCTATTAGGGTTTTTCTATTTTTCTTCAATGTATTTTTATTTCCCTTTAAATTTTAGTCATTAGCATTTCAACTTATTTTATTCCAGATCATTTTTTTAAAGTTTATATTTTTATCTAATAGTTAAATTTTATATAATTTCAGCTTGATTTCAACTATTATGAATAGTTGTAGTGAACAATAACAACACTACTTGGGATTAAGAATTAGAACAAACCCCAAACTCGGGAGTATTAAACTTTTAACTAATCCAGTATGTTTGTGCTACAGACACACATCAACCTCAAACTGTGTGGATTGTTGAAGAGAGGTGTGCTGTTGCCTTTATAACCAATCTGAACCAAAATCTTTTTTGCCTGATGAATGATAAAATGGGCAACAAAAAAAAAAATCTTATTGTCTGACTACTGTAAAATGATGAACTGCGATTTAATATCAAGCCACTGTAACATGTTAACGCATTGTACAAAAGCTGTTTTCTTGATTCAGAAATTTTAAACTGGGCATTTTTCATAGCTTAATCTATCTTATAACTACATAAGCACCTCAGTTACCTTTGTATGATCAAGCACCACTCCCATTTTCTGTAGATCATGTAAAAAAAGAATTAATTATCAGGAGGATATTTTACCACCAGAAATTGAAGTTCTAATTTCAAATGTTATTTGAATTCTATAACTCTATAAGCTCTGTGTTTGTTGATCATTTGTGCTTTCTTTGTGGCAGAACTATTTGACTTCTCGAGGAATGAGCTGGAGGCACATGCTGCAGGAAGCGCTCCAGGCTGTACAGCAGGGCCTGTATCATCTCTCTGGTAACTGTCTTTTGCTCATATTGAGAATTGTTGAGGATCAGGCATAGGTTCAAGTAAGTGTGGGTGATAGAAGGAAAATAATATTGCAGTGCTCTTAAACATTTTTGGCGAGAGATTATATTTATCTCAATATGCACATTTTTGTGGAAGAGGGTCGGTTTCATACAAAGTCCTTTTTGTATGAGAAAGAATTTTCAAATGAAAATTCTGCCATCATTTATTTATCCTCATGTCATTCCAAACCCGTTAGACTTTCGTTCATCTTTTGAACACAAATGAAGATCTTTTTAATGAAATCTGAGAGCTTTTTGTCCCTCCATTGACGGCTATGCAACTGACTCTTCAAAAAGTTCATAAAGAGATTGTAAAACTAATCCATTTGAATTGAGTAGTTTAGCCCAAATTTCGCTTTTGATGATGAACAGATTGAATTTAGGCTTTTATTCACATATAAACATTGATCAGCGAACATAAACTGAAGCTCAACCAATCTGTTCAATCTGTTCATCATATAAAGCGATCACGTCTCTTCAAAAAATTTCTACTGACCCGCTCAATTCATATAGATAATTTTTTTGGAAGGTTGGACTAATTCCATACTGTGCGTTAGATTTTCTCCCATTCATAGTAATATGAGTGCACCATTTTTTTTATATTAAACGTCTTTAGTTTTACATCACAGAGATCTTTTTCTTACAAGCCCTTTGTGTTTTTCTCTGAATATAAAGTAATTTGAATGCATATTTTGGTAACACTTTACAATAAGGTTCATTAGTTAACGTTAACTAATAATGAACTGCACTTATACAACATTTATTAATCTTTATTAATGTTAATTTCAACATTTACTAATGCATTATTAAAATCTTGTTAACATTAGTTAATGCACTGTGAACTAACATGAACAAACAACTGTATTTTCATTAACTAACGTTTACGAAGATTAGTAAATACAGTAACAAGTGTGTTGCTCATGGTTAGTTCATGTTAGTTAATATATTAAATAATGTTTAACGAATGAACCCTATTGTAAAGCGTTACGCATATTTCTCGATGTGGTTTCAAAATGAATTACTGAGTTTATTATTTGTCATTTCGCTATATCACTTACCTCTACAAACAAGAAATTAAGTCAGTTCAACTACTACTATTTCATTGAAAGTGAATTCCCTTGTTGTAAATCACAGTTGTTTGTATTTGCATGTATTTCAGATTACAGAATCACTGCCAACTCTTTCCTGTGCTACTGCTGTGGACTTCGCACTTTTAGAGAGCTCGCTTACAAATACAGAGAGCGCATTCCTCCGTCAGAGCTGCCAGGTAAGACTTGCATGCACTGAAGAAACACAAAGCTCTACACAGTCATATCAGTGTCATGGTGTTTAATGTCATGCCCCTCATCAAGCCAAAGTTATAAAACTACAGAATAAACTGGAAGTGAGAAAAAGATGTTTTTGTGTGCAGTAAGTTTGCTTGTTTTTCCACAGATGCTGTGACCACCAGACCAGACTGTTACTGGGGACGCAACTGTCGGACTCAAGTGAAAGCACACCATGCTTTGTAAGTGAGCGACAAATAAAACCACAGTCGATCATATCTTGTCCATCCTCTGAAGCGCTCCATACTTAAAGGATTAGTTCACTTTAAAATAAAAATCTCACCCTCAAGCCATCTTGGATGTATATGACTTTCTTCTTTCAGACGAACACAATCAGAGTTATATTAATAAATATCCTGTCGCGTCACTTTATAACCTGTTAAATGTGGATATTTCTCTTACACAAACGCATCGCAACTTCAGAAGGCCTTTATTAACCCCCCACAGCTGTGTGGAGTACAGTTATGATGGACGGATGCACTTTTTTTCGAGCTTCAAACAAGTGTTTTCCATTCACTGTCATTATAAAGCTTTGGAGCATCAGGATGATTATTAATATAACTCTGATTTGTGTTCGTCTGAAAGAAGAAAGTCATACACACCTAGGATGGCTTGAGGGTGAGTAAATCATCGGATAAATTTTATTTTAAAGTGAACTAATACTATAAAGGGATTGTTCAACCCAAAAAAGGAAATTGTGTTGTTTACTCACCCTCAAGTTGTTCTAAGTAGTTTCTTCTGCTGGACACAAAATATTTTAAAGAATGTTGGTAATCAAACAGCTGTCGGAAGTCAATGGCTACTGTTAACTGTTTGATTACCATCATTCTTTCAAATATCTCTTTTTTTTGTGATCAACAGACGAAAGAAACTCATGTTTGGAACAACCTGAGGGTGAAATTTGCCAGTTCACACAAAAATAAAAATGTTGTCATCACTTTAAATCCACCAGTAGAGGGCAGCTAACGCACATCTATGCAGTGTCAGTCTGCAGGAAGTCAACATAGACCTGTTTGTTAGTACATTTATATAAAATGTCTGCAAGTGATCATATCCTATATCATAATCATGCTCAAAAACTCGGATGACAGACAATGACCATTCCTAATATGTCATTTTGTTTTCTCTTTCAGGAAATTCAACCACGTGTGCGAGCAGACGCGTTTTAAGAACTAAAGCTGATGGAGCGACGCTTGTTTTGACAGCGGCCGTTTGCGAGGTTGACTATCTCAGTAGCTTCATCATTAGCACGCCTCTGGGTAACTGATCTGCTGCGGGCAGGTGTTATACTTGTGTTTCTCCTCTAGATGGCAACTTTACATATGCAAAGTCAATCAGATGATGATAATAAACCAATCATCTTTGAAGTATGGTGTCAACATATGGAAACATTTGTTCTGGATCTGCGCTGTGTGTAGAGACACATATTTTCCATAATGGTTTGACCGTCACACTTTCAGTATGCACACTTCATTCCTCCATGGATTCATGTTGCATCTCTGCTTGTAATCGTAAAACAAGACAATGTTGGCAATCCTTTTCTTGCAAAAAGCTGTTTAGCTTAAACATTATACAATATACAAATTATATAACTAACCTTTGGTGCCTAAGAGTTGACTTTAAGTGTTCTTTGTGCGCTTCTTTGCAGATGTCACATAGTTCTTCCAAGTTTTATGTTCGACTTTTCAGTGTATTACTATTATATTGTACTGCTCTAGACATTTACATGCTACTGAGAACATTGAAAATGATGTATGTTATGAAAAAAGGGATGATCATGTTCTAGAGGTGACCATGATCAAGTGCACTAAACTATTACATGTTAGGTATTCAGCATCGGTAGCTGCATTTTGTTCTTCATTATTTTTCTAAGGGCAATAAGCCTTGTAAAGTCAGAGCGGGAGGTGTTTTTTTTCTCCCGTTTACAAAGGCATATGTGAGATCTTTTTTTTTTATATATAAATATAGCACAAGACTGAGGTTTATATCGCACTGCTGGGGATAATCAAGTAAAATCTGATTTATAGTAAAGACTTTCACATGTCTTTTGATTACGGCATTTTTGCTGTTGCCTCTGGGGAAATGTTTATGAAATTCATATGCAAACAAGGCCAGTTTTAGCTAGTCAGTGTTGCTTTTCCCAGTGTATTCTTGGGAAAACTGAAATATGTTAGCTACCTTTCACTTTTTAGGTTTGGTAGGGTTATGTAGCTAGATTGTATGGCCATATAATAGCTGATTTTCTGACTAGGCTAGAGTTGTATTTCAGGACTAGAAAATATTTTTTGTTATTCCCATATGCCCCAAGAAGTTGTATTTCAGCTGGTGTGTATTTTTCGCGCTCAGCTTTATTTGTTGTTTAAATCTGTAAACCACATTGGTTTTAGCCATAGTGTTCCCAAATATTTACTATATATATGTAAAAGAAAAAATAATGTTTTAATTGATGAAAGTTTAGTGTACATGCAACTGCTATTCAACTTTAACTTAGAAACTTTCCTGTTACAAAACCCATTTAATACATGAAAAAGAAAAAAAATGTACCTAAAAGTAGGTGTATCATGTTTCAGAAAATGTTCCCAAAAACATGCAGGGAACTTTTTACATTACTGTTATTGATATTGACCCCTTTATTTTTTTTTGCCTCGTGCCATGTTTTTCGGGTCTGTGGTCCCTCACACCATGACATTCTTCAGAGGCTCAGATTAGACTTCCTACAACCATAGAAGTCAATGCTCCACAACCCTCAACTGCTCTTTAATGAAGGTGGACAGAAGGGCTCAGCACTCTAAAACCTCACACACTGACAAATGGCCTAATTTGGTGGATTTGCTACACTTCATTAGTGAACGTTAAGTTGTGGTTTTACACAGTAGAACTCTATACCCTTACTTTGGAAGTTTTTTCGAGTATGTACTTTTTTTTTTCTTTTCTTTCATTTATGCATTTGGTTGATGTTTTTTTTTTTTTTTTTTAAAGTAACTTTCCCCAAATTTTATCTTATTGTATATTAACTGGTATTCAAAACATTATATAAGTAAGTATTATTTGGCATTCCAGTTAATATACAATAGGATTTTTTAAAAAAAATAAACGAATTACCTGTTTCTAAATATTTGCATACACTTGATAGTTTTTTTTTTTTCTTTGAAACCATAAACAGGCTGTTGTATGCACCTAAAAAGTGATTTTGTTTAGTTGAATGGTGTTACAATGTAAGCTCTAAAGCGGGTCTCATACTATGAACTTAAAATCTGCAGGAAGGGTTGAGGGATTTATTCGGGGTTGGTCCCGAGTGTTAGAGAAGCTTTGGAGGCTGCTTTGCATTCGCTGAAAGGGAAATGTACTCCACCGCAAATATTTACTTGCTTGGGTGGGAAGTTTTTTTTTTTTCTTTCAGAAAAGTTTTTTTTTTCTACCTCAAAGTTTAAACTTGGGCTTCAAATGGGGAGGAAAAAAAGCTTTGTTTATGAGTAACTATAGAGAAGCACATATAATAGCACTGTAAGTTCCATAGTTGAATTAGCGCTTGCTGTGCCTCATGTTTGTAATGCCTAGAAACAAAACCTTGTCTAATTTACTGCACTAATAAAAGACTTCATTAAATTGTATGACGCTGTCCTTTCTGTGCATATTCTGAAATGATTGTACAGAAGAAAAAAAAGCCACAAAACTTCCCTATACAATGTTTATTTGCATTAAATGTTAGTTACTGCATTTTAAATGTCTGTACAGTGATCAGTTCCCTTTATAATCCAAAGTCAGTACGGTTGACAATATTACTGCATTCAGGAAAACACCATATAACGAAAACAGTTGCATCATAAATGAAATTGAATATGTTATAAAAATATGATTGTATACACACAATTTCAGTTATTGCATCAGTGCATATTTAGCAGCATAGATTGCCAAAAGGCACATAGTAAGTGAAATAGGAGGTGAAAAAACAGTAACTATTTGTAAAATTTAAACAAGTCAAAATGAATTATGCAGTGGTTATGTCCCTTGAGAATTAAGCAAATATTCTATTGCAAACGCTTTACTAACTCAGATTTTTTGAACAGTAAAATTTGTTTTGGACCCATGGTGAATTACAAAAAAAAACCTGATCAAGAGAGGTGCAAAGCAGCTTTCTATTGGATCTGCTAATTGGTCTTCTACGTGTTGCAAAGGGATTAGGAACAAGCCGTATTGTTCATAGAGCAGATATATGGAATTTCATAATGAAAGTAATGCAGCCGGTCTAACACTCGAACTCTCAGTGAGTGGAACTGCGTGATCATGGTTAACAGTTTATCTTTTACATACATGATTACTTCCAAAACAATTGCAGGTTATAAAATATACTGTTAGATGGTTTTATACTTAGCAAATTAACTGTGCTGATACAATAACAGGAAGAACAATAAGTGCTTTCATTTATGCCAATATTCATAACAAAACAACTTTAAAATTCCAAGGTATATCGTCACACACCAAATATGTGCTTCATTCCATCTGAAGACACCAGGAGCAGCTGCGAGTTTTCAGTCCTCTTGAGATCATCTATTGGCTGAATCGGTCACATGACCATCACACTCAAACTTCACGGCACTGGCAGACTGTTTCTGGAGTCACTGTTAACAAGAGAGAGCTGAAGGATCCTGGGTCTCCAACGCCCCACCACGGCCTCCCCTCGCTAAAGAGGTTGGATGGACGCTGGACGATAGCAGTGGCATCTTTGTGCCTTCAAACATCTGTCCATTCATCCTCAGAGGCTTCTCGGGAGGTTCCGCTGACACAAGAGGCTGTCGGTCTTCCTCTTCTGAGATTGCAAACACTGGTACAGTGACGTGGTCGTCCTCCACGCTTGATACGTCACCTTGGTCCTGGTGCTGGCTGGAAGGGGAACCACTGGTGTCGGAGAGCGTGTTTGAGGTTGTAATTCCATTCGCTTGAGGTTTAGCGGACTCGGAGGCGCCAGAGAGCAGGCCAAAGCAAGGAGTGTTGAAACGGGCACGTCGGAGGTTGCTGGTGGAGTTGAGCCGTCGCTGGCGCTGGGCAGGTTGAGTCAGGGGGTACGAGGCATTGCTCATGAAGGAGTCTGAGTGGCAGCTGTTGGCAGGACTATGAAGTGGGGCATCAGAAAGGTCCTTTCCCTTTCCAGTGTCTGTAGCTGTGCTTGGGAGTCCCTGAGTGCACATTGTCCCAGTAAAAAATTAAATAAATAAATAAATAAATAAATAAAGACAAACTTTGAAAAACTTGAATACAATTTTTCATTGCTATAAAAATACATACACCTACAACAAATGGTTTGATGAACAATTTTCTTTCCTGTGTCACATTTATTATTGAAACAATGTTTGAAGTGATATAAAAATAATTTAATTTATTTATATGTTCTGACCATAGACTCATATTTAAACCTTAAGCCTTTTAATTTGTCTTTTATTTTAATCCTTCACATGATGCACATGGCAGGTTTGTGATAACATTAATTATACTTGAACATTATAGTTTGCAAAATACAAAATACTCTGTATTGCAGACACTGAAGACTGAAGTAATGTCTTCTGAAAATTCAGCTTTGACTTCAGAATACAATTTCAAATATATTCAAATAGAAAATGTATCTTATGTTATTTTAAATTGCCTTTCACAGTTTAATAATAATAATAATAATAATAATAATATTTCACAGTTTTACTCTGCTTTTGATGTAGTACAGTACTACTGATGAACATAAGAGACTTTTCAGTGTACCTGCATGAAAAAAAATAAAAAACTTGTACCATGGACATTGAAAGCAATTGATTTTATGCCGCCACCTATGTTTACATATTTGAGTGAAACAAAAAGTGATGAAGAAAAACATTATGATGAATGTTTTTCATCATGGTCATCATGGATTGGTAAGATTTTTAAACAGGACACAGAATGTGTTTTTCTGTTAAAAATGCAAGATGCAGGTCAGTGGAAATGAAAAAAAGCAATTTTTTGTGTTTTTAAAAGTTATTTTAACTTGAGCGTCACATTTTTAGAATGATGCGTCATGAGCAATTAGCACAGTGGAATGGAAAAACAGATTCTGTGTGAACGGCCCCTAAAAGCACATTTATGGGTCCGAATGATAGGTTGTCAATCTTACAAATTTGCACAGTCAATTGATTTGACTTTTAAGCGATAAAAAGGCCTTATGTGTCATTACTCACACTGTCCACCAGCTTGGTGAAAGGGCTGTTTGCGTTCCAACTGCACCATTTCTTATGGAGTTGAGGAAGAGGAGGAAGGAGATCCTGGAAGGTTCGGACACTCCATGCTCGTGGTCGTGTGCTGTTTGTTGATCCGGTTTGGCTGCTCTTTGTCACAGTGGGCAGTGCTGGATCTGGAGTCGGCCAGTCGAAGGGGCGGCTGGGTCCCGTGTCACTGTGTCTCAGGAAACGCTCTCGTCGCTGCAAAAGAGAGAACTGATTTAGAAGATGAAGATTACTACTCGTGTAGATAGAGTTTTATAGTGTATTGTAGTGTATTATATTACATTATATCAAAATAAAAATACATTAATACATTTAAAATAAATAAACTCTCACTGTTTCCACAAAATATTAAGCAGCACAACTGTTTTCAACATTGATAAAAAGAAATGTTTCTTTAGCACCAAATCAGCACATCAGAATGATTTCTGAAGGATCATGTGACACTGAAGACTGGAGTAATGATGCTGGAAAACTCAGCTTCACCGCAGGAATATTACGTCATGTTATGTTCAAACACAACACGTGTTCAATGTGTTTACCACTTTCATCAAAAAGGAATTCTCACAAGAGGTATTATCAAATATTTGAGGAAACGGAAATCCATTAACATTGTACAACATAATCTATAATACCGCTATAATTAGCGTGATAATACAATTAATTATTCGGGAAAGTGGCTTACAAATTCACACTGGACTCATTCTTAAAGTAATTTGGGCTTCATTAATGGTCAAAATCACTGACTCCAAGTTACTCGAAATTACATTTTATAATGAATAAACTTGCATTAGTGTAAATGAACTAATACATGTGGGACTTTGGCTTTCAGTGCAGTATGAACCTGCTGAAGTCAGGGAAGTTATATTCAGAGAGAGCAACTGTTGCTTTGGGAGTTGCTTTAGTAGGATTAAAAAGGATTTCTCCCATTCTCTTGAGCAGTTTCAGACGCTGTGGTAGAGACTGTAATCTAAATGGGGTCCACGTCAAGCAAAGACCTCCAAATGTGTCAGTCAGCTGTTAATTGGACATGTGCGGCGTGTGGGTGAGTATCAGAAGGGGTTTTCTCATCCGTAGGAGTTTGACAGTCCACACACATGATCTCTTGCAGCTCCCCATGTCTAGACGAGTATTATGCAGGGTTTAATCTTGAGCTGTTCTGGCATTGTTCCATAAATTAACCAAGACAATACCAAATTGTCTGGCTGTGGGCAAAGGCAAAAACAAATAAGGATAAAGAAACTGCAGCGCCAAACAGTTAGCAGGAGCCCAGCCGGACACCACAGAGACGCAGGTTTCTGATACTTCTCAAACCTCCTTGGATGAACACACAGCTTGGCAAATTTTTCATGCCACATTTCAGAGCCAAAGCAGCATGGACCACACACACACACACACACACACACAAACAGAGCTGGAGCTGGGAAATTGGCTACAGACGTACAGCATTCATTAGTCAGAGCTATTAGCGGGCCAGCTCCCCCTCCGGCTGCCAGAGCCTCTGCGTCCCAGCAGCCTCTAGTGAAGAGCTACTTCTCTGCCCCTCATCCAGCACATCATCACACACCATGAAGCTTGGCCTCCATCAGTGTACTACACTGCACCAGTTATTCATGCTGAAAACAATTCAGTGTCATGAAAAACGCTCGAAACTACCAAGCAAAAGTAAACAGATCAAACAGTATCAAACAATTCCAGTACTAGAGAGCAATGAAACACCATTTTAAAAAATATATCAGAGTGATCTTCAAAAGTACTTGGACACATTGCATTAGACAACAAACTTACCAAATCAGGTGGCATCTGAAAAAAAATGCACGAGTTATTTATTCAAACTAACTTCACTTTTTTCATTCACTTATTCGTTTTATTTTGTGAATTCAGTGGATGAATAAGGTCATTTTCCCTGAAGTTCAGTCACACAGGTTCTAATGGAGAAAGTCGGAAAACCA
Organism: Zacco platypus; assembly: GCA_038088235.1. Classification (NCBI taxonomy): domain Eukaryota; kingdom Metazoa; phylum Chordata; class Actinopteri; order Cypriniformes; family Xenocyprididae; genus Zacco; species Zacco platypus. The sequence goes on along the minus strand of CM076082.1, from coordinate 32,977,854 downwards.
CTCAATGAATGATTTTTGTCATCCTCTGATTACTGCATTATTATATACGGAGCCCCTAATGGGACGTGGTGGTGGAAAAAAAAATGGGATGGGAGGAATTTTTTTTAAAGAAATCTTTTGCGTTCCCACGCAAAACTTTGCGTTCCCTCGCAAAGATGTTTGCGTTCCCACGCAAAGATGTTATCGTTCCCTTGCAAAACCTTTCTGTTTAATGTCCCTCTAGCTGGCAGTAGTGTTTAAGTCAGCTCAAGCATTAATACACACAAATAATGCGCGGCTCATTCAGAGTTTGAATTTTCCTCAAACAAGCTTTATAATATTGGTCTCTATTAGCAGGCGGCGGTGAGACAAGTCCGAAGGGACCGTCTGAAAAGTGCAAAATCAGAAAAGCATTTCTACAAAAATAGTCATTAATAACTTCAATGTTACACACTGTAGTGTAACAAAACTCAGTTAAAACATCACTGCTCTCCTGATGGTTACACTACAACACTTAGTTTGGCATGTTAGTTTGATGTTATGCAGTTTACATACTTACAACCAGCATGGACCAGCATGATAATTGCTTATTAACAGTGAAGTTATTGATTTTGTTTCATAATAATCATAAAATTTATATCTATTTTTTTTTATCAAACTAAGTGTTCTAGTACAACCAGCAGGAGAGCAGTGACGTGTTACAGTGAAGTTATTGAGCGTTTTTCATAATATAAAATGAGAAAAAGGGTTTTGGGTTTTGCACTTTTCAGACGGTCCCTTGTCTCGCGCCGGCTTGTAGAGACAAATTTATATATTATAAAGCACATTTGAGGAAAATTGGGTTGTTATAGCTCGTTGTCTATGTTACTTTGATTGGAAATATCTGCATTTGTGTTTTAACAACGTTTAATTCACGAGTTATTGATCCGGGAAGCTCGAATATGTGAATATATTGCCAGCTTTACTGAACTCCTTAAGCACTGACCGCATTTCTTTATTTGAGTCAAACAAGTTCAAACTCTAAATGAGCTGACTTAATAAACACTACTGCCAGCCAGAGGGACATTAAACAGGAAGGTTTTGTTCGAGCTCACAACAGGTTTTGCAAGGGAACGATAACATCTTTGCGTGCGAACGCAAACATCTTTGCGAGGGAACGCAAAGTTTTACGTGGGAACGCAAAAGATTTCTTTAAAAAAAATCCTCCCATCCCATTTTTTTTCCACCACCACGTCCCTTTAGGGGCTCCGTAATTATATAAATAATAAAGATGAGGTAAAAATAAGACAAAGCTTAAAATGGAAAATATTTGTAAACACAGAAATGTACATATGTAATAAGAAATAGAAAAATAATCTAAAAATACTTTCTTTTAAATTTCTGTTTTATACTTTATAACAAACTTTCATTTAAAGCTTTCTTTTATTCAAATAGATACTATTTGGTGTAATATTTCGTTGTACTGCACAATGACATTCATACATCAAGAGATTTTGCTAAGAAATGTTTTTTGAGCACCAAATCAGCATATTAGAATGATTTCTAAACGATCATGTGACTGAAGACTGGAGTAATGATGCTGAAAATTCAGTTTTGGCATCACAGGAATATATATATTAAAACAGAAAACAGTTTATTTTGAATTGCAAAAATATTTCACAATATTAGTGTTTGTCCTGTATTTTTGATCAAATAAATGCAGCCTTGGTGAGGAGACTTCTTTCCAAAACTTTAAAAAAATCTTTCCAACCCCAAACTTCTAAATAGTAGCATATATACAAAATATATATCAAAGTTTGATATATGTAGAAAATGTAGAACAGGAATCAGATACTCACAGTGTGTGGAGAGAAGGGCAGTTGGGCTGAGCTGGGTGCAGAGGCGATGACAAAAACCTCATCTGTGCCCAGCTCTAATTCAGTAAGACCACTGGAGAACAGCTGCAGATCACCCTTCTCTGACACGTCCCAAGCTTCAGAGCACAACACAGTGTACATGTGAAATGTCATATTTAGAAAATGACTGTAAATATTTCAGTTTAACACATATATAAAAAGTTAAATAACTTTTTTTTGTATTTGCCATGGTGCCAAAAAATAAAATAAAAAGCTCAGTGACTCAATGCTTATTTGAAGGTTAAATGGAAATATTTAAGTTCTCTAGCTGGTACGAGCTGGACTAAACTAAAGAGAGGAGGATTTTCTGATTTAGAGCTTAGTATAAAGCCAGTGTAAGTACCCCTTACTGCATTTTATTCTCAACCTCCCATTATGATAAACTGACTTCATACATTTGTGTATGGGGAAAAAAAAGGTTTTTTTCTCCCTTCTTCTCCATTTCATTTGAAAAGGTTACTGCTGAACCTTCACAAAATCATATTGTCCTCCCTTAAGTCACACATATCATCAACAAATACAGGTTTAACAGTTGGATCCACATGTTTAGGACTAGGAGTAAGTAATTTATCATTAATACTAATGATACTTATTGCGATAAAAAATTTTTATTGTCCACTAAACAATGGAAGCTTGTTTCCATTATGGAATAAAACAATTTAAAAGATAATCAAAACTTTTTATCTCAAGCTTACATTTTCACAATTCTGAGTTTTTTTCCACAGAATTGCGGGATATAAACTCACAAAATGGCAAGAAATACAGTCAGAATTATGAGATATAAACTCGCAATTCTGACTTTTTTCACAAAATTCTGACTTTTTTTCCTCGCAATTGCGAGTTTACATTACAATTCTGAGAAAAAAGTCAGAATTGCAAGATGTAAACTCGTAACTGCAAGAAAAAAAGTTTTAATTGTGAGACAAGTTGCAATTACCTTTAATTTTTTTACTCAGTGGTGGAAACAAGCTTCCATACTAAACAGAATTAAATCAAAAGTTCCATCTGTGATTTTTTTCTGATTTTATATTAGCAGTAATTGTGAACACAAATGGAGCAGTTTCTGGAGAAACAGAAAAACCATACACATAATTTTCATATTATTATTTCATATAATTTCACATGAAAAATAATAAAATGTGTCCTATTGAAACATTAAAAAAATGGCATTGTGTTGCTACAAATGCAGTGATTTCCAGGTGGTTTGAATGCAGAAGGAAACTCACATTTCAGCAAGCTACACCCTAATGGAGCTCTGGTAGTCTTGCAGTATTGTTCTTGAATTTCAGTAATTTAGCCTTTTATCTGTTCCTAGAAGAGCCAAATTATTCTCAAATGTATAGGTTCAGATAGGGGACAAATGAACTCAGCAGCTTTACCGAAAGGAACCCAGTGACCCTAAAGTTCACTTCATCTGACAACATCAATGAAGAAAACAATAAATCTGGGGGAAAGAGAAGGGGAGGGAGAGAGAGAAAGCGAGATCGATTCATGGACTGAGGGAGTGATATGGAAGGGAAAATAAAATAAGGTAGATGTAGACGCATAACAATGACCTACTAAGCACCTGTATGGGACAAACTGCGGTTGAGGGAATGGTTGTTGTTGTCGTTCACTGTACCCAGCTGCTGCTCCAAGTGATTAGGAGAAACCATCTGCAGTTCACTCACATCTGCCGCTGAATTTAGCACTCCTTCTGGAACCTACAACACAATACCTCACATTATTTCTACATGAACAGACAGGATCCAAAATTAACACTCGCCAAGCACCAAATGACAGTACAAACTGAATACTCGCCACCAGAAAGAAAATAAGGAACAAAATCACAATGTGTATTTCATATTTAAGGAGTAGAAATTTACATAATTCAATTGGTCACATGAATTTTAATATATATATACACATATACATACATCTCATATTGTGACTTTACCTCTGAGCTGATGGAGGAGGATGCATTGGCTCCTTTTGCACATACCTTCGGTCTAGGAAAAAACAGAATACAAAAACATTATCTTGTTTTTAATTACTGTTATTGGTCATCAAGTGTTCTATTAAATGATTAACTGACTGTTTTCTCAGCTGAACAACATTCAAATATCTGCTATAAATTCTGGTAGGACACATAGGGAGAACTGATTTCTGCTCACAGTAACCACAGTAATTTGGCATGAAGTTGCAGGGTGAACCGGAAATTTCATCCATCTGATTTATGCTGTAAAATCGAAAGTAATTGCATTTTGTGCCTCTGAAGCCTAGGAAGGTCAGGTCATCAGTAAAAGAAATTTAATTTTCTGACGAAATTCATAACCAGACAGTAATATTAGGACAATACCCTACAGGGAAGAGTTGAAAATAATAGTTTTATAAGCCTTACCTGTGCAGTATTAAAATAAATTTTCATTATAATAAAATTAAATAAAAGTTCATTATACTAAAAGAACTGTATACTTTTTATTCTGTATACTTGTATACTAAAATGTATACTAGTGCATTTATTTTGGGATATTTGGATTATTACAATATACCTGTAGGCAATTTTGCTATTCGATTAAGCAGAATGAATGGGATATATCCATTTCTTATAAACTCTTTGATATGATCCATTGCAATGGATTGTGGGATGTCAATAGTCTTTGGTGTTACCTTGCACTACATGACCACGATGTGAAGTTCATAAAAAGCAAATGCGCTTTAAGTCTCTAAACAAACAAGGTATATTAAAACAACAATTTTATAATATCTAAACAGGTGTGTATTGTTACAAGCCAAACATATGTTGGAAAGACTAAATTCTGCAAACAAACAAATTACGTTTGTAACAATAAAATTTAGAAATCGCCCTGTTTACACCTTTATTAAAATGTCTTAAATGTGATTGGATGTATGTTAATACCAGTTGTAAACAGCATTTGAAAAGATCACTACAGCACAGACAAACTGCTTCATTCAGTTTCATAAATCAGTTCTGTGGGTGTCAAAAGTCACACTGTTATTCCCACTGGGAGCAACAAAGAATGAATCTTCCATGATGGATTCTTTGAAACATCATGCTTGCGTTTTAACAAACAATTGAAACATCTTTGTAGACAACTGGTCTCTCATATTCTCTATTCTACCCTTTCTCTCGGCTTATATTTCTTCTGCTTTCTTTTCTCTCTATTGTGTGACTGCACCTTGCTTTTATGCATTTAGTTTAATGCCAGGTGCGGCACCATGAGCATGCTCAAGTATGAATAGTGTTTTAACATCAAAGTGTTTCCGAAAAAGAAGAAAGACTTGATTTAAGCTGACAATAATGGTGAAAAATACTTCCAGCTGTGTCAACACCAACTCATCTTACTTAAGTTGTCACGGACATGGTACGGTGTATGTGACATACAGTGCATCCGGAAAGTATTCACAGCGCTTCGTTTTTTCCAGATTTTGTTATGTTACAGTCTTATTCCAAAAGGGATTAAATGTAATTATTTTTCTCTAAATTCTACAAACAATACCCCATAATGTCAATGTAAAGAAGTTTCTTTGAAATCTTTGCAAATTTATTAACAAAAAAAAAAACACATGTACACAAGTATTCACAGCCTTTGCTCAATACTTTGTTGAAGCACCTTTGGCGCCAATTACAGCCTCAAGTCTTTTTAAGTATGATGCTATAAGCGTGGCACACCAATTTTCGGGGAGTTTCTCTCAAGCTCCATCAGGTTGGATGGGGAGCGTCGGTGCACAGCCATTTTTAGATCTCTCCAGAGATGTTCAATCGGGTTCAAGTCTGGGCTTTGGCTGCGCCACACAAGAACATTCAGAGTTGTTCTGTAGCCACTCCTTTGTTATCTTGGTTGTGTGCTTAGTGTCATCCTGTTGGAAGACAAACCTTCGCCCTAGTCTTAGGTCAAGAGCAGGTTTTCATCAAGGATGTCTCTGTACATTGCTGCATTCATCTTTCCCTCGATCCCGACTAGTCTCCCAGTTCCTGCCACTGAAAAACATCCCCACAGCATGATGCTGACACCACCATGCTTCACTGTAGGGATGCTACTGCCCAGGTGATGAGCAGTGCCTGGTTTCCTCCAGACATGATGCTCGTTATTCAGGCCAAAGAGTTCAATCTTTACTTCATCAGACCAAAGAATTTTGTTTCTCATGGTCCGAAAGTGCTCCAGGTGCCTTTTGGCAAACTCTAGATAGGCTGTCAAGTGCCTTTTACAGAAGAGTGGCTTCAGTTTGGCCACTCTACCATACAGGCCTGATTGGTGGAGTGCTGCATAGATGGTTGTTTTTCTGGAAGGTTCTCCTCTCTCCACAGAGAAACGATGGAGCTGTGTCAGAATGACCATCGGGTTCTTGGTCACCTCCCTGACTAAAGCCCTTCTCCCTCGATTGCTCAGTCCTGGTGGTTCTAAACCTCTTCCATTGCCACTGTGCTCATTGGGATCTTCAATTCTGCAGAATTATTTCTGTACCCTTCCCTAGATCTGTGCCTCAATACAATCCTGTCTCGGGTCTACAGACAATTCCTTGGATTTCACAGCTTGGTTTGTGCCATGATATGCATTGTTAACTGTGGGGCCTTGTATATTACAGATATGTGCCTTTCCAAATCATGTCCAATCAACAGAATTTACCACAGGGTGACACAAATCAAGTTGTAGAAACATCAAGGATCATCAGTGGAAACAGGATGCACTTGAGCTCAATTTTGAGTATCATGGCAAAGGCTGTGAATACTTATCTACATGTGATTTTTTTCATTTTTTATTTTTAATAAATTTGAAAAGATTTCAAACAAACTTCTTTCACCTTGTCATTATTTGGTATTGTTTCTAGAATTTTGAGGAACATAATGAATTTAATCCCTTTTGTAATAAGGCTGTAACATAAAATCTGGAAATACTATCCAGATGCATTGTATGACTAATTCTAAAGTGAATGAATGAGAAAATAATTGTGATACAGACAGCTAGTTGTTATGCACTGAAAATGAGGATGTGAAATGCTGAATACGAAGACTTTATTATATTATATTATAAATGCACAGAGAAAACAGTAATATTTTGAAATATTACTTCAGTCTTCAGCCACTGAAGGCAGAGAAATGTTTCTTATTATTATCAATGTTGAAAACAGTTGTGTTGCTTAATATTTCTGTGGAAACTGATATTTTTTTGGGATTCTGAAGTTCAAAAGAACAAAAATGAAAATCTTTTGTAAGATCACAGAATGTCACTTCTCATCAATTTAATGCATCATATAAAAATCTGAATAAAAGTATTAATTTCTTAAAAAAATTCACCCAGCAACTCTTTAGTGTGATATGTTTCAATGGCTGGATGGGATTTTTCCGATGCAATTTCGGGATCAACTACAAACACATCTCTCCACCTGTAGAAAAAACCTCCTTACCTGAAAATCACACAGAGGATGCCAGCAAGGGCCACAGCAAACGCGACTGTTCCACTCACTGCACCAAGCAGTGCACCAGTTCTCCTGTCCGAGTTCAACACCGATCTCTGCTGTTCGGTTGTGGATGCCTGTGTTTGATTCTGATAATGGAAGAGGAGAGCAAAACCACGGCCCCAGTGGGTAGTGGTAATCAATTCCATGATGACCTCCACCATGTCCTCGTCAGAACCAAACACCAACTGGCTGCTAGAAGGGCGTCTAGACCCACAGAATCGGGAGGAGAAGGTGATGAGATCAGAAATGTAGAGGACATCGTGAGGACAGGCATCAATCAAAGGTGGCTGGGTCTCAGGGCTCACAGCTTCATCCATTTCTGTGGCTGTACGTGGGCTTGTGGAGATCAAGTCACTGGCTGCTCTTGATGCCTGAGGTGAAACAGAATTTCTGTCTTCAGCTGCCTGCTCTCTGGAAAATGCAAGAGACGGCTGTGGTGCCGAGGGGGAATCGGACAGCATTTTGGCAGAATTGGAAACTTTGGTCATCTCCATTTTGGTGGACTGCTCTTGGATAACCACTTGCTTGACCTCCTCTTTGTGTGTAGACTGGGGTTCCTTCAGACTCCCAAGGCTTTTTGATACCAGCGCACCACCATCATTTGGTACCTCGTCCACAACGGTGGTGGTGTATCTTGCAGGACTGTTATGGCTCTCAAAGACATCAAAATCAAACATCTCCATGATTAGCTGGTGACCAACAGGCACAAAGAACTGCCACACACAGTGAGTTCCAGATGAATAGTTATATGGAAAGCCAGGTGACAGAATGAGGCCCTGCACATCCACAACATCCACCCTGGCTCCACAATCAAAGTAAACCTAAAGACCAAAGAGAAAAAGCATCAGATGCATGTCCACTGTCACAGCCTGGAACCAGAATTGATTCATGGTTAATTTTGGTTATGAAAAGGACCACAAAACCGGATTCCTGACATTGCTTACATGTTACGGGCGATATATATTTTTTCTGATGATAAAATATTTTCTCCTATTTAACTTGTTTAGTTTTTGGAGCAAATTCTTGATTTAATTATTATTATTATTTTTAACCAAACCTCCGGTTTCAACAAAAAAAGTTGGTTTTCAATCAGGCTCAAGCAAAGCGCCGGCAAAAGTAATGATTATGAATGTGTCGTGAAAAAGACATTAATTATTTATTAATAAACTAGTGTTTTCTGAGTCAGTGTCGGGCTTAATTTGAAAAACATGATTTGTTGACCAGGAAAAGTCATATCAACTAATAAAGTGTTAACGAGCTGTGTGCATTTGATTAATAAATATATATTTTACTAGTTATGCCAAGGTGTAAAGCATTAGGTAGAAATTGAGGTAGAAATATAATTTCTTTTTAAAAGTTCTTATTCAGTAAATCACATATTACTGGAAGAGTCATGTAAATTGTAGTTACTTTCTTAAATTTATAGAAAGTATGAAGGTTCATAAATTGAGAAATTTATCTCAATAAGTCGGGAAGCACAGATCTAGACGCATCAAGCTGTATGACAGTAAAAGAATGACATTTACATAATAATCATCATATCGCACAAATTAGACATTCTTGCACATTAACAATTAGTAAAATCTCCCTTGTGTGACACTAACGCTTTTCATGTGGAGCCCAAAGAGTTGCATGGCGTTTTTTGAGCGGTGCATTGACTTTATAGCAGATAAAGATAGTATTGCATGGTAGCAAAAGAAAGATGGAAATTTCTACACAACTTGAATTTAGATCAAGATATAAATGTTCAACAAATAAGAAAATTACACGTTGAACATGTTTATCTTAATCTTAAGAAAAAAACTTAATAACAGTGGAGAATCAGCAGACTGTTCAAGATAATTCTTCCCAGAACCTGCGCTCCAGGGGTTAACGCTATGGTCCTAAAACATCTTAATAGGCCAATGGTAGTTCTAGCATCAAAAGTTCAAGAGGATGGCATGAGTTCAACAAACCAACGGGAAAGTCTTTGGCACTGTTCGGTTCGTTCGATGCAACATTAAACATCGGTAAACAATTTTGGCAGCCGTCCTTGGTCTGATGGTTAGTTGTTAGATGCTATAAAACTACATAAAGCATTGCCCTGTTTTGATCGTTTCATTGCAATAACAACAGACAGCTGTAAAAGAAACCCACCGAGAAACAAAACTAAATGTTCTGTTCAGAAAATTAGCTTCGGTCTGCCTCTCCCAAACCTGAACTATTCAACCCTTCCTCCTTCATCGGGTATCAAAGCTGGATATGCAGGCTGCTTTGCTAACCCCAGGGAGGTATTCCTTCAGACATGCTGTTCGTAATATCTCACAGGTGTGCAGGATGAGGGGACCTCGGTATAATTAAAGGCAGATGGGAATCAGCGCTAGACCACTCCAAACCAGACCTTGGCAGGGGCCTGTTTGTTTATTGGGCTTCCTGTTGGCACTGGTTCTGGACTGTGGGACGGAATAAAAGAACTGCAAGACCTTAACAACGCCAGACAGGTAACAAGCCTAGCCCCAAGTGATGGCATTACGCAGGACAAAAAGTGAAATTACAGTCGAGATGAAACTTCTACTTTCTAAAGGACACATTCCAAGTTTTATTGTGCTTAATATATTAGTCAACAAGAAATGTTTGTCTCCATAATCTTTTATCAAAATGTTAAAACATGCCCTGCTTCTCTGAAACTACTTACCTTTTCAGCTGGCAAAAGAAAATAATGTTAACCAGTAACCAAATTTGACCTATTTAGACATTGTTTTTGTTGATTTTTAAAATCTTGTCTAAAACTTATGCAGCATTTTAATGTTGGTTAATATAATAAATGTTGTAATAATTCTAACAAACAAGGACAGATTTAAAAGACAATTGAGAAAACATTACCTTTGGGATGCTCTTGAGGGATCCACATTGTACTATCCCAGAAGTAAAAGTCTTATCATTCTCTTTCTCGCCTCAATTGATTGCAAAATCTTTAGACTGGTAGCGTATAATCAAAATAAGGCAGGCTGAGGTAATGTTAGCATTTACTTCTTCAAGATTTGTTTTAAGATGCAACATTTTTAATCATCTTTCAATGTAAATTGACAAATTAACCTCGCGCAATTTACATACGAATGCACATGGAGACAACGGAAAAACATACGGAGAGCATCAGCTTTCATTTCTGCTCTGACAGCCGCAAGAACACAATGAATGCAGTGTGTGAGTGCATGAAATCGGGAACGGTGCGAGAACATTGTGCTTGTGTTTTTCATCTTCAAACCAAACTTTAATGAAGTTTAAACCTGTCTGGCTAGCACACTTTTCATAATGGAATTTTCCTCTGGAAGTGGTCGAAAGTGGACAAGCTCAAAACGTTTTAAATCCTGTTTACACTTGTATTTAGAGTCGTCCACTTGTAACTCGATCTTAATACCAGGTGTACATAGTGGCTTAAATGGACAAGGCCACAACAAACAATCTCACCTTAACAAGGTCAAAGTTGTTTTCACCTTCATACTGCCTTGTTTCTCTGGTGTATACTTCTACCTTTGTTCTCAGCTCATACTTTTCTCCATTCAGGCTGTTGATCAAACTCAGCTAACACAGATCAGTTGGTCAAAGCCTCATGCTGTCCAGAGTTTACCTCAGGTCCATGTGCTACTACACTAATAATTGCATGCCTGACATTTGAGCCGGTCAAATGCCACTCGCTGCTGGGATGTAAAGTAAGCCGATTTCAGGTTAGCCCTACAGTAAAGTTGAGCAATGCACATTAATAAGAGACACAGAGAATAAACAAAACTGGAACAAGAGGTGAAAAAAGGTTCAAGACAAGCATGTAGGGTTATTCCAAACAGAAATAGTGGAAATGCTATTGGTTAAGGTCCATGTTTCAGTGAAGTGTGCTGAAGAGGTTTGTGATTCAACCAAACCACCCAGCTGCCCTTAGAAAACCATTTAGTTCAACAAGTCCAACATGATCGTGTCTAATTCCGAAAGACAACAAAAAGGAAAACTTTGGCAGTGATTTGCGAGATTTTTGTAAGTACCTCCCTCTCTATCCGAACAAATAGAATTGGGTCATTACCGTGGCTCCACCATAATACTGGACTATCTGCTGGTTAGGGCAGTGTACCATGCATGGTAGACTTCACATGAATGGCGTCCAAAGTACCACAGTGTGGAATAGGAAATAGGACATTCTTATAATGCCAAACATCCCTGCTCGGTTACATCATCATCCCGCACTGGCATGGCATAATTAGTAAAGTTGTCTTTTCTCCAACAGGGGACATTGGAAGGCTTCGCTGTTTGGTTAGATAGCATTTTAATGAAACGAGGGTAATAAGTAGAGGCATTTACATAAGGTCCCGCTGGTTATCGTGCCCCAGTTGTGTTACATCAAAAGTAAAACCAACTATTATTTTCACTATCCATAGCAATTTTAAACTGCACAGCATGAGCTAGAAAAATATGAAACACAAAGGTAACAATGGAAAAAGAAAATGGCATGGAAGCAGTCCACAAGAAATTAGGGCGCCATGAACCCTGGAGGCAGATTATAGAAACACTATAAAGAGGAAGGTATAAAATAAGACTAGGTGATATGGGCAATTCTTCATGTGTAGCCTTCGCAAGGCCGGAAATGACAATACATGATAGCCATGGGGCTTTCCCATAGAATCTAAATGCAGACCCAGATATCAATGCAATGTAGTGATCACAATTTGCTGCAGTAATGCAAAACAAGGCAACGTCTCTTATGCTCACCAAAAATGCATTTTTTAAATAAAAAATACAGTAAAATTGGTGATATTGTGAAATATTATTACAATTTAAAATAACTATTTAATTTTCTATTCGAATATATTTATTCATAAATTTATTCTTGTGATGACAAAGCTGAATTATTAACAGCCATTCCTCCAGTCTTCAGTGTCACATGATTCTTCAGAAATCATTCTAATATGCTGATTTGGAGCTTTAAGAAACATTTCTTATGATTATCAATGTTGAAAACAACTGCTTCTTAATATTTGTGTGGAAACATTGATACATTGTTGTTTTTTATTCGATGAATAGAAAGTTCAATACAACAGCATTTATTTGAAATAAAATTTGGATCAATTTAATGTGTCCTTTCTGAAAAAAAGTCTTTAGTTCTTTAAAATAATTCTGTACAGTACTGTATATATATATATATTATAGTGTGTGTGTTTATTATAATTATCCTATTATTTGACCCTTTTCTGTGCAGTTTTATTCTATTTGAATTACATAATCTGTTCCTTGCGTAAACTGCTGATGCAACAGCAATTCTTGAACTGAAAAACAAGCCTCCTGCACTTTTAACACCAACAAACTGTAGCTGACTCATTGAATGAGTGCGAGTAAAACAGTGCCAGATAAACTCACAGCTGTCGTAGGGAACAGCAGATTTAGCTGTAAGGGCTGTGAAAAACACCACGCTGAAACTTCCTCTTGTATTTGATAGGTTACACACATCTTGTCCCTTTGTTCCCCTGTACAGTAAACATGTCAGTTCATAACCTCTGTTCTTATTGTCAATTTTTTTTTCTGCTTGTCTCACCAACATTATGTGTACTTAAAGGCTTTGAAGAGAAAAATGTGACTCAATATGAAATGTGAGAAGTCAATTAAGCTGGTAAACTGAAAGTTTATATCCAGCTCCTTTCCTGGTCTCTTTTGTTCTGTAGAGTATTTCCACAACAGAAGTTTCAGAGATAATATGAGCTGACAATATGACTACTGAAATTGTGCGAGCAGAGAGCTTAAGTAAGCCCCTTTTGCCACACACACACACACACACTCTAATGCACAAACACCCCTGTGAGTCCCCCATAAACATGCTATGGGCCCCTGTAAGGGGGCTGGGAGAGGAGCACAGCTATTTATTGGTTGTGAAAAGTGAGACTGTTCCAGGCACTATCGAGCCCAGAGCACAGAGAGCCCGTGATGATGTGTTACAACCGGTTACATCAGTCATAGCCTGTCACTGGGCACTCAGGCCAGCAGGACAGGAAGACGACAATATTTCACAATAATGTTTTGATGAAAACAACAGTGATAGCTGCTGCACATCACTTTACACTGCACACAGAAACAGATTTTTATTAAATATGGAAAACTTCATTAAGTAATAATGTAAGTGACACCAATGGATGAACACTAATAGTCAATAAAATGAATCCTCGAAAAAGGATATGAAAAGTTGATACAACAGTAGTTGTAATGGAACCTGCAACCTGTGAAACTGTAATGCACTCAGTGCTCAATATTTATACTTTACATTTAAAATTTATACTTTGCTAAATATATACACAACATAGATATATACTATATTTAATATACTACAATATATATATATATATATATATATATATATATATATATATATATATATATATATATATATATATATATATATATATATATATATATTAACACCAAAATTAAATATTTTCACAAGAAAAAACGTTTATATAATTTCTTCATGCCTTAAAATAGCTTGAAAGTAACTCTACACCCTTGCTTCATTTAGTATGGATCAATGAATATGCATGTATTATCCCCCCCCCCTCCACTCAATCAAATGAGCTCAAAACACCTGCTCCACTCGGTTAACTTTACTGTAGTAAACTCTACATGATGGCAAGTGGAAATACTGGATTAATTCTGCCATATATGTTTGAACCAGAGACTGCTTCAGAACAAGAGTGAACTATATCAGAATGGTAATGCGTTTTATGCATTGCTCTCTACGTCGGACACATAACCATAAATGATACGATTACCCTTTGTTTGAGTACGTTATCATAACATACGTTATCATAATTAGCATAACAGCTAATAATGTGTTGCTAATGTTACACAAACCATGCTCCTATTTGCCATCTTGGAGTCAGACAGCCTTCTAAATATCAGCATCCTTAAAACACTTTGAACAACTAGGAGGAGAAACATCAGAATGTATATCAAGTAATTAACATTTACATATAATTTGTAAAAAACTATAAATGATTTACCCACTATATTGTAGAATTAGTGATATGATAATGACCCCCCCGTACATTGACAGGATTGGTTACAACACATTTGTTACATAGAGAACAGGGGTGATTCTAGAGAACTTTGGTTCACTGCAGTTTTAAGGAGAAAATACTCAGCAATGGTGACTGATGAATTTACATACAGTTTGTCTTAAAGTGTATTAAACACACAACATAGATATATAAACAACATTAAAAACTTGATTTAACAATTACATTAATTGCATTTTCAAATTAAAAATCATCCAAGATTATTTTAATTCAAATATAATTAATGTGATTAGTGATTATTATTTATTCTAGGTTATCTTGTTTTTCTTCAAGTACAAATTTATAATAAATAATTATTAATTATATGTTTATAGTTTATAACCTAGATATAGTTCACTTGTTTTGCACTTAATAGGAGTTTTGCATGTATTATAATTATAAAATTATATTTAAAATAGTTAAATATGGAGTACATCATTTTTTCATGTACATCATTGTTTTTACAAATGTAATGCCAAATCGGTGAAATAATATATGTATATATATATATATATATATATATATATATATATATATATATATATATATATACATATATACATATATACATATATATATATATATATACACATATATAAATTTTTACTTTTTCACTTTTTTCTTGTTTTCCCAGCGCAACCCTGAAAATGTTTAAATAGTTGTTAGCTCCCAGGCAATAGCGGTCACTGGAATAATTCTACTGTATTTATTTTTGTCACTCTCCACAAATCATTCAAAACAGTTACTCTGAAATTTCCAAATTCACACAGAATGTAATCTGCTGGCCAGGAAATGCACATTAGTGGTTCACCCCCATTAAAACTGTTATGAGTGGCTTTCTGCATTCTCAGGGGGCCGGGGTGAACATGTCAGACTTGTGTGGGTGTGATGCAGCATTATTGGTGGGGTGAGGTAGAATAATTGAGAGAAATCACTCACAGGAGCTGAAATGCTCTGCAAGAATTTCCAGCCTACACAGTGCTAACCACACTAACTCAAGAATGAGAGAAATTCACTATCCAAAATATTGATAACTAGTAGAGCTAGACCTGCACGAACACACTCTGGCATTGCTGAGATCAAATCCATGACAAGTATCTTAACCTATATCTTAGATGACATAATATAATGAAGTTATATATATATATATATATATATATATATATATATATATATATAAATTTTCACCTGATTGTGAGGGTCATGCAGCAAATTCCAAACTTGATTCGCACAGTTCTGAAAATCAAGTTAATTCAGGAGGACAAAGGGAGCATTTAGAGGGGCCAGATAATTGCAGAGACGTTGAGGTGCACACACTCAGTAATTGAAGCGATGCACATCAACAATGCAATAAAGTCTTTGTTAACGGCTCAGGATTCTCAGAATTCAGAATTCACAGAGGAAGAGTCATGACTGAATCTGACAGTTCGTCACCTCATAAATAACCCTGGTCCTTATGTGGTACGGTCGAGATGACTAGTCTATGACTAGACCTTTCCCACCAAAATTGTGCTTCATAGTACTGTGTAAATAAACACTTAAAATGTATTTTTGTTCTAAACTTCAAATTTTATTTTTTTTTAAGCTAACTTCATTTACATGCCAACAATTTTTGGGGGCGAAAAATGCAAACTTTTGAAAGCAGGTTTCAAAGCGCACGTCTTTTTAAAATTGTCTCAGTGTAAATTTGTGACAATGGTGATATCATGTGTATTATGTGTTCAATAAATCTATAGCTGCTTAGTGTTTCTTTACAAAGTGACAACGCCAACTACTGGCCTGGCATGAATAATACGTTTCTAATCGGGAATCGTTTCGACAACGTTGTCGTCTGAACGCGAAACTTTTCAAAAACGCAAGCTTTTCTGTTTTAATACATCTTTAAATGTACCCTAAAATGAGGGAAAATTACACCTTTAAAAATTAAGATTAAAATGGTCTCATAAAGGGTCTAGCTCTATTTATCTCAGTATATAATCTCACTCTGCACTACAAGAAAAAATAAATCACATCCATGCCTGGGAAGGGAATAAGCATTGGTGAAAGACAGCATGTGGAACTGACCACAGAGCAATTGTTTTAATTGCATGAGTGGAGCACGTTTTCCACAGGAATCTGATCTAATCACCTCAAAAACGCAATAAGCTTCTCCTCAACACATATTTCCCAAACTCTCCATTTCATAGTATCGAGAAGCTACATAAATAAGAGTATGCAAAGGAGCTGAAGTGAAGGGAATATGAATGGCACAACATCAAAGGCCCTGCCATTCAGTTCTGATCAATGAAATAGCCAAGTCTGAGAAACCAGTCAAGAATAAACTGCAAGTGACACTGAAGAGTACGTGAAGATTCATAACATCTTTTCCTAAACAAAATTGATCTGTTGTGACATTGAGATGATGCAATCATGTATTTAATGCAACTGTTATGTTTGATGCAGACAGTTTCAAAAAAGTCAAATTTTGCCTACACTTTAGAAATATGTTTCTACAAACATTTTGATCTAATTAAGTTAAGGTTTTCAAATATTAATAATATTTTAAAGCAAAATCGATTCACTAACAACAATAATAGTATTGTAAACTATTAATGCAGATACTAATTCCAACATTTCCAAAAAAGAGTTGTAGCCATGTATAGTGTTTTTCTTTTTCTTTCTTTTTGCAATCTTTTTTTTTTAAGCCCCACATAAAAGAAAAGAACGTAACATTTCGACCATAGATGATGCAATTGTCATTTAATGTATTTTGGATAACAACAAAAAAACTTTAATTTTCCACTTTTTCATTTATTTATGTATTATTTGAGCTCACGGAACCATCTGATGCGGAACCGCTGGCCCGTGCTGAACTGACCCCGCTCAGCCCAACTCTCTGCCAGAACCGACCCGGACCACACAACAAGCTGCTCCACATTTCATCACAACACCTTCCCCAAACTTCCGAATTAAATTCCCCTCAAACCAAGGGACGTAATATTTTGAAGTTGTTTGAACTTCTACATCCTCCATACAGTGTACTACATAGTGCATAATATAATCCTTGCTGTAAACATTATGACAAGCCGAAAACAAACAGCAGACAAACAAAAGAGAAAGTGTGCTACTGCCACACACTTGTACTCACTTTTTGCGCAAAGCATCCAGTCACCCACAGAAGGCAGACTGTCATGTACACCCCCGTCCTTGTCAGTCCGCGAAACCCCATTTTAGTCACTTCAACTCGGCCAGAGACTCACACAGGACTCGTCCTCTCCCTCTCTCCATTCACCTGAGGGAACGCGGCGGCGCGCCTTCATAAAGCGTGGACACGCACGCAACAACAGCGGAGGTCTGGCGTTGCGCGTTCACGATTACTGCACAGATCAAATACACATCAGCGGGCACGGTGAGAGAGAGAATGGGGACACTTAATGCCATTGCGCAATGCTTTAGGGAGTGGAATTACCTTTAATCCACATGCTAAAATGCAAGAGATTTTGTTTTCATTTAGGCTATTTCATTTTTCTGCGGCCAGCTCGGACAGAATGATGTTTTCCACCTGACTCCTCTCTCATGTGAAGTGTTAGCAGGCATGGCTCTTTGCATATTTGTTTAAATCTGTTCATTGTATGGCAAATCTATCTTTCTTTCTTTCTTTCTTTCTATCTATCTATCTATCTATCTATCTATCTATCTATCTATCTATCTATCTATCTATCTATCTATCTATCTATCTATCTATCTATCTATCTATCTATCTATCTATCTATCTATTTATCTATCTATCTATCTATCATTTGACCAAATCTATCTATCTATTGTTCGTTCTATCTATCTATCTATCTATCTATCTATCTATCTATCTATCTATCTATCTATCTATCTATCTATCTATCTATCATTTGACCAAATCTATCTATCTATTGTTCGTTCTATCTATCTATCGTTCGTTCTATCATTCTATCTATCTATCTATCGTTCTATCTATCCATCCATCCATCCATCCATCTTTTCCAAGAAAATAGATGACAAATAAAGAGACATAAATGACTGTTCATGTTATATTTATTCAGTTTTTTTTTCTCTTGATGAACAAAAATAATAGATGTACCTTGATATGAAACTATAATGTCTTCATTTCATCTGAACAAAACACTTCATCACGAAAAGAGTCCAATAGTTGTTCTTTTTCTTTAACTGTACAACTTGTTTCATTTAAGCAGAAGGTGACGCTGTGCCAGACAGCGGCAGTGAAGGACAGAGATGAAGACATGACCGAACAGTGAAACATTCACAGAAACGGAGCCTGGCAAACTGTAAAGGCCTTTCCATGACCATATGAGTTATTTACAATTTAAAGGAGCTGTTTGACTAGGATTATGACTCTTTTCTCATGCACCGAAATGATGTTTGTACTTTATCAGTGCTTGAGTGTCTGTAGTCTGTTAGACCCCTAAGGCAGATCTGTGAGGAAATCACTATGAATTCCTTGGATAGTCATCTGATGAGCAGCAGAAAACTCCAAGTACGCTGCATTTTTAGTCAGCAAGACATCTGCGAGATCACCCTGTCAGAGATGTGGATAACCTAATCGACACTTCACTACAAAATGATCCTTATAAAATTGTTAGGTCTTTAAACATGAACAGGCCACAGTGAAGTTTAAACGGGTAGGTAAGAATTTGACACTTTCACCTGTGCTGTCCATTTAATTTCTCGAGAAAAAAATAATTCCATTTAAAATATTTCTTTTCAGTTGTTAATTATTTTTAATTTTTAAAACAGCGTGTCTTGCGTCAGCGACAATTTCCAAGACCTGTTTCTCTTTCACTTTCAAGCTCTCTATCTCTCACTTTCAATTTTTTTTTTTATAAATAAATAAAATAAAAAATAAAATATTGATCTCCCCTTTTAAATAAGATAACGAGGAGGACATAAACCCAACAGGGTAAACATGAGAAGTTGTGAAAGGCCATAACTGAATGACATAATTGGCTCAAAATTGGTAATAAACCTTATTTACAAGAACAACCCTTAATAAATTCCCTCATTTTAAATGTGAGCATTTGTCTGCACAATACACACCTGTGTTTCCATTTGCCCTTGCTGCACAATCAAAAGTGACTACAACGACTCTTGAAAGTGAGAAGGGAAGGCGAGGCTGAGGTTTTCTGAATTAAACTTTCTTAGCCAACATTTATCACAAAAGCATGTTGGTATGAAAGAGACATACTGAAATATTTACTTTAAAATCCGCTACCATCCAACAGTTTGGGGCCGGTAAGGTTTTTTGAATGTTTTTGAAAGAAATCACTTATGCAAACCATTTATTTGGTCAAAAATACAGCAAAAACAGTAATATTGTGAAATATTACGACAAAGCAGTCATTTGCCACGTTCATGCCATGCCGTTACCGTAATTGCGAGATGATGACACGTGACGTTCTACTGGGAGCTCGTCCTCGGAATTATGAGTTTTTATGGCAAGACTATCCATGCCAATATGAATCTACAGCGGTCATGTGGTACAAGTTGTAGATCACAGAAAATTCCCAGTTTACAAGTTGTAATTTCACTTACTGACCGTAAACTTTTGAATGACAGGGTATAAAGACTATGTGTCATATTTCATTGTGACAGCTTTTTTTAACTCTCTCAAATGGATCCAGCATTCTGAAACAAGCATTTTAACTACATGTAACTTTCATGAAGAACATTTCCTAAGACATCCTATAATAGTATTTTAATTCTCTTTCAACATTCGTTCATTGAAAAAAAATCTCTTAACAGAAAGTGCTACTTTCAACTAATCAAAACGGCAATGCATATTAACTTATTTGTACAAATAAATTATAAAATATGCAGAAAAGGAAGAAAAACCCACTCAAAAAAATACAAACACCCATTTGAATATCTGTATAAAAAGTGAAATATACCAAACCATTGAAAGTTGGGTTTTAAAAAACACAAAAGTTATAAAAAATAAAAGAAAGGAAAATATTTGGGATGTAGCCATGAATAATCATCATGATTTTCTAATCTATTACAGTTAAAGGGAAATGGTAAAGCAATAAAAACAACTTGGATATTGCGGATCTTAATTTTAGTACAACGGGTTAATTCTTTAACTCCGTAAGTCCTTTATGTAATAAAGGAAAGAGTATTTTTCAAATGTATTTTGAAAGACGAAGATCATTACTGTAAAACATGATAGAATATGGCTTTAACATCTGGCCATTACTGTTAATACACAGTGGTGTGTTTCTGTTTACATATTCATCTCTCTTCCACTACAAAATACTTTTTATAAAGAAAAACAAAGTTTGAAATAAAGTTAACACTGGTGATAACAGCCAGTATCCAACATATGAAATTTTTTTCATTTTCTTTTTTTTTTTTTTATATTACATATACAAGTATATGTTTATTTCTATGGCAGCTTATAGTTTTTACATTAGAAAAGTGTAAATAATCACCATATTTGAAAAATAAAACTTCTGTGTAGGTTTTTAACTTACCCAAGTGCTGTTATGGTTTGTTTGGAACCTGATTGCTTAACAGAAACGCATTTGAAATGAAACCCTGATTATTAGATCAGTATAATGACAAAAATATAGTAGTAATGGAGTTACTGGCATGTACATATACACTCACATTCAAGTGTGTGAAAGATCAGCATACTGAGCACATTTGCAATCAATAAGTGACCTTTGACCTTTTATATACAAACTGAACTGACACATACATATTCAGCCCTTAATGGTATATATAGATTTTTTTTTCTTTTTTTTAAATTCCATTTTAACGATTAAACCAGCATTTTCTGTTGTGTGAGATGTATATCCTCTGACGGCTGACACTTTAAAAAAAAAAAAACATACAATGCTCTTTTGATTAAGCAGCTCCTGTTATATTTTACACATGGAAAGTCTCTTTAGCAATGAAAAGGCCAACACAAAATCTTCTCCCAAAAGACCCCAGATACTGCGAGTCTCCTGAACGGTTAGTTTGAGTATTATTTCATAAAACTGTGAAAAGAAAGAGAAACTTCTTCTCTTGAGCACAAGTGGAGGTGTTGTTGCCATGGCAGTGCTTTTCCTCACAGGCAGTGGCTCTTCAAGCTGTCCGTCAAACAGAAATCTCATATGTAGTTCCACCCACTCCTGTGACCTTTTTGACATTGGCGTGTCTGCTGGGAGTTCCAGAAGGAGTCCCTAGATGGCAGTCACGCGCTTGGCTCTTTAGTTGCCCGTTGACTTTACCTGGACCGAGGTCCTCTCTATGTTGAGAAAATATCAAAAAAACAGGAAGACATATTTGAGGTGGTTCTTTTCCAACTGTATCCTCAACTTTTATCCTCTTTTGTTCTTCATTAGACAGATAGACAGTCAAACATGTACTAAATGGATTGAAATGTTTCAAATGAAGATAAGTTAATGAAAAAGAGGACAGTATTGAAGTGTGGTGGAAGTGAATATATAATTAACATTAATACAGGACTCAAAAGTAAGGAGTCAGAGTTTTTTTTTTTTTTTTTTAAAGGTACACTAACTTTTTTTGTTCACAATGCACAAAAATTAAATTATTTCTTGGGGTCAATAAAAGTGTCAGGGAAAGTCAAAATTCCTTACTGTTGAGCCCTGAAATAAATCAATATATTAAAGTATGAGATCAAATCATGCGGTCTGATGTTAGTCACTTGTCAGTTGGAAAAATAAGAACAGAATCAAGTCAGTCAAAGAAAAAAGCAAAAAACATATGTACTATATGCGTAAATGACAGTGATTAAAAAGCACTACTTAAGCATAAAAAAACAACTCAAACAGAACAAAAATACATGAAAGGATATCAAATCATGATTTTTGTATATTACATTGATTTCTGAGGATGCAACTTTGTTTATGAGATTACCATAATGTAATGAAATGCCAGAAGTAGATACCATGCAAATGTGTAATAAATAAGCTCATGAATATGAATGAACAGACATGCAGAAAAATGAAACATGATAATGAGGGGGAAAAAGGCAAAAAAAGACATTTATTTGGCTATCAGAAACATAAAATCACAACAACTTTTTTTCTTCTCTGCAGAAAGGCAAATAAATAAAAACTTTAAAAAATTAAAATAATAATAAAAAAAACAATCTTATGTATTCTAATTAACAATAATGACAGAAATTAATTTATTAAAGTACAAAAATCAGCACTCATAAAAGCATAGCACAAATGAAATCTCTTTTCAGACCCTTCCGGATCAGAGCGTACATTTGGGATTAACATCTAACCTGTTTAGTCTATACATCACGCACCTATCCTCACCCTCTTCACTGATTGGTTAAAAGTAGATGCTATGTCTCATACCTTGTACCCAGACGTGGTGAGTCCGCCCTCTCCAGGGCGCTAATGAAGGCGACCTTCTGATGCGCGTATGATGGGGAACGGGGCACAGCTGTCGGGGAGTGATGCGATTGGTGCACCGGAGAGCGATATTGGTGTTCAGCTGTCCTGCCTGCACTGCCTCCATCTGTGTGGAGGGATGTAGTAGAAGTCCTTGGTGCTCTGGTGAGCGAGGATACAGATGAACGCAGAACAGGGGTTCGGGGAGCGTATCCCATCAAGTTATCCCGAGAGTTGCACACTGGAGGGGTGGGCTCTCGGGATCCGGGGCCTCTAGGGCCGTCAGGGTAGCACGTCCCAGGTGGGAGTCCATAGGCGGCTCCACTGCAGGTGTCAAACACACCCGAATCATTGGCATAGGACACCGGTGCTTGAGCGTGCCGAAGCATGAGTTTCTCCCTCTCCTCAAGCTCCTTCCTCTCTTGGATGGAGGCCATGATGGTTTTGGAGAGGTTGTCGTAGCGGACGGGCGAGGGATCTCGCTCTCGATCTCTCGGGTGTGGTGACTGCCGCCCGTACATCGCTCCTACGTGCACAGGGCTGTAGGACGGCGGGCCGACGTGTCGTTGAAGCTCAGGCCCACGTACGTGGCACATTTTAGTGGGCAAGTAGGGTGAATGAAAACCCATAGAGGGCACTCCCGGGTGGGCAGCGCATTCGCCCAGAGATGGTGTTATGCTGGAGGTTAGCAAGCTATCGTAGGACAGGCTGCCATTGCGGCCGGATAACGTCCCAGGAGAGAAGACTCCTTTGTGAGGGGTAGAAGTGACCGTTTCTGGTTTGCTGCCACCCAGTGGCACACGGTCGGCCCTGTTCACTCCCTGTTTGAGACTGAAGGAGCGAGACGTCGTGCTGAAAGAGTCCAGCTGGAAAGGGGAGGACTGATACGTTCGGTGGAGAGGAGTGCTGCGGTAGTCTGGCAGATCAAGATTTGGCTCCGAACGGTAATCATGACCTCGCTCCTCCAAAACTGCAGTGGGCTTACCGTTCTCGGACATTACAATCTGAGAACAGATGAACATATTTGAGGGATTTTTTTAATTAATCAGACAGCCTTTAAAAATATTATATTATATTATATTATATTATATACAAGTTTGGAGTCAGTAACATTTTTTTAAAGAAATTAATTTTTATTCAACAAGAATGCATTTAATTGATAAAGTGACGGTAAAGACTTTTGCATTGCAACATAAAATTTCTATTTCAAATAAATGCTGTTCTTTTTAAATTTATTAATTAAAGATTCCAGAGAAATATTAACACTGTATCAACAAAAATATTAAGCCAAACAACCATTTTCAAATGTTACAATAAGAGCACCAAATCACCAAATTAGAATGACACTGAAGACTGGAGTAATGGCAGCTAAAAACTCAGCTTTGAAATCTCAGAAATATATTATATTTTAAATTATATTAAAAATAGAAAACAGGTTTTTTACATAGTAATAATTTTTCACAAAAATATTGTTTTTGCTATATTTTCAATCAAATAAATGCAGCCTTGATGAGCATGGGAAGTTCTTTCAAAAACATTAAAAAAAATCTTACCAACCCCAAACTTTTGAACAGTACAGTAGTGTATCTTATATTTTTATATTGCCAAAAACATTGCTTTAGTCTGTGGCTCCTACCTTCTCTCCAGTTGCGTGATAGTGCACTTTAGGCATGGTGCCGAAGGAAGGTCGGTATTTGTACATGGCTGGGGTGGATGGATTGGTTGGTTTGCTGGACAGGGAACTCTCTAGAAAATGTGGCACAAATTAAATGAATGACTCAACAGTGCTGCAATATAATGCAACACCAGATGGCAGTAGAAGTGCAGTTTAGAAAAAGAAGATTTAACAACCTGTTAAAAGTGCCCACTGAGGACAAGCAGTATTCAGGCTTTAAATAATTAGGTAAATACACTATTTTTATATAATATATATAAATTTTCATATTTAAATTATTTAAAAAACATGTTATTTTATATATATATATATTTATATTATATATAATAACAACATGTTTATTAAATCATTTTAAATGACATTTAAAAAGAAATTACAAGCCAAATATATGTTTAAATATATAAATCACAGTTACACAAACTAATTTTGTTGCAATTTGGTGCTGACTGCTTGTTAAAAAATAAATAAATAAATAATAATAAACTCCAAACCATTTGAGTATGAATGACTGGCTGTTCTGAAGTGCTACTTGCCTTCACTGGAGGTGAGTTGACTCTTGAGCTGGTTGTAGCGATCCGCTTTTGGTGGCAGAGGTGGCTGTTTATCTATACTTTTATCATCCACACCATCCAGACTGGTCTTAGACTAAAGCACACACACGCACACACACACACAAAACCTTTAAAAATGCATTTTAATAATTCCAGTTTTCATTGAAATCTACATGAAGAGTCTGTTTTGATGTCATTATGAACTGCTGGTGTTGCGGTGCTTACTACAATGACAGAAATGATTAAACACCACTGAAATTCCAGGTTGTAGGCAGACAGAATTAAAAGCTTTTGTGGACTCACTTTGCTTCGTAGGATGCTACTATGGATACCATTATCGCTGACTTTTACAGTGACGTGTCGGTTAGAGGGGTCAGGGCGAAGGAATGGTGGTTTCAAAGCGATGGGAATTTTCTTCCTGGGATCAGCGATGTACCTGTAAGGCAGATAAACAACAGATGACATGATGAGTGTTGAAATGTTTTCCTTCCAAAACCTCACAGTTTAGATATTTTTAGATAAAGCATATCAATTCATGGGTCAGCCTTAATTAGCGTATACCACAGTCAGACATCCACATGTAGTTTCTCCAATGCTTAAACGAATAGTTGATAAAAATGATAATTGTGTCATTTACTTATGTTCATTCATGTTATTTCACACCCACATGACTTTCTTTCTTTGGAACATGAAAAGGGTAAATTCTAAAGATTTTGATTCTGTTTAAAGTATATATTTTTTAATACTTTTATAACAAAAGTTACAAAAACATGTACATTTCAAATAAATGCTAAATGCTGCTCTTTTAAAAGTCTATTCATCAGAGAATCCTGAAAAAAAAAATCTATCATGGATTTCACAAAAATATTAAGAATTTTTCAAATTGACAACAATAAGAAACTGTTATCAGCATATTAAAATTATTTCTGAAAGATCATGTGACTGAAGACTGGCGTAATGGTGCTGAAAATGTAGCTTTCAATCGCATGAAAAAAATATATTTTAAAATGCATTCAAATAAAAAAGTTATTTTAAAATGTAATAATAATATTTCACAATATTACTGTTTTACTGTATTTTTAATCAATTAAATGCAGCCTTGGCAAGGTGAAGAGACTTCTTTCAAAAAACAGCGGTGTATGATAGCTTCCACTCTTAAGAGTCTGATTCATTCACAATACAGACTGAACTGGCTCTTGAGCTCTTGAGTCAAAAGATGTTGTTACTGCTCTCATGAATATTCATGATTTTGTCAAGGATAGCTAGTTGATATCAAGATTTTCAGTTCATAATTTACATTTTGGTTTGCTCTTCACTAAAAGCTTCTATGACTTTGGAACACAGTGCAAGTATTATAGTGCACATAGTATAAACCACTTTTATGGTGCCTTTTTAATTATAAAACATAAGTGTTCAGAAGAAAGAAAGCTACTTATCTGAAACAACCTGAGGGTGAATAAATGATGACAAGTTTTTCATTTTTGGGTGAACTACTTCTATAAATGTCTATTTCAGATTCAAGGAACAATTTAATTTGTTCTTTGGAAAAAAGCAGTAAGTTTATAGCAATATCCTTTTGTTCTGCAACAAGTCATTAACCTTGGCTCTGATCTGTGTTTATACGGCAACCACTTTCTCTAGCCCCATTGTTACATGCCCTGGTTCAAATCTTCAGTGCTATACGCTCTTCCTGCTTGAAGTGTCATAATACAGGCAAGAAAAACAGGACGCAATCTACCTTCCTATGGACCTCCATTCTTCTTAAAACCCCTCTAGACTGTCTACTATGATAAACAACCTCTTTTTTTCCATCTCTGTCTTCTGTTTATAGTTATTACAGTAATTATTAATGGTGTCCCATATTTTAAAGAATACTTCCTATTTTCTATTTCATCTTAATTTTTTTTTTCTAGCATAAAATAAAATTGACCCTGTTTATTTTCTTAAGCATGTTACAGGTCTTATATGTAGAATTCAGAAAAAGTTAAGTGACCAGCAACTTTACTTGTTGCTTGTGCTCGCACTCGTAGCGTACAAAAAGCTGATTCAAGGCCCCGATATACCCAAGGTACTTTTTCGTTCTTCACTTGGAAGCATAAATTTATAGTGGTGAACTGTTAATGAACATCCTGATGCCGCCCACGCTGCTGAGAGCCGAGTGTAGATGAGTATGTAAATATGCACTTTCCTTTCAAAAACAAAATAAACACACAAGAAAAATAACAGCAGTGAGAAAGCTCATCTGATCATAGTGATATGGTCTTTTGTAGGTCATTTGCCAAAGTGTAATGTACACTGAATCTGTTTTCCAAATGGAAAATAACACGACCTAATGTAAATTAATTCAAAGTGAAACACCCATCTGTCTGTTCCAAAATGACCCGTAGCAAAAGATAGCCAACAAACGCCGAGCAATCAGCTGTCAGGGGCTGTGAAAACACACCGTGCCCAGTGTCTTTCACACACCTACAGTATGTGTGCGTGTGCGCATGCTCGCAACTCTCACCGATTGGGAACATGAATATATGTGTGTGTGGAAGTCAGTTTCTTCTTTACCTAGGAGCAAGCGGACTGCATAAGACGTGTTTCACGTTGCCACAGCAACCCCGAGTGAATGGATTCACTCCTCCTCTGAACTTTCCTGTCACCTGAGAACAGAGAGAGAGAGAGAGTGAGAGAGAGAGACAAAAAAATTCTACTTTCAGCATACTAAGGAGAGTGGAAAACAACTGTCCTTGACCCAAAGAACTGTAATGTGCATTGAAAATAACAGGCTTTCTAACAGATGTCATGCACAAACAACAGAAGGCAATCAAGTTGAAAAGACATAAAGGTGATTCTGAGTGGGTGTGCAATGTGCATGTTGTTACACAGACCAGATTAACATATTTAGTTGTGTGTAATTTGTTTCACCTGTTCATTTGTGGTCCGTCCTCTGGCTACAAGAACCATGTGAAACCCAGTGAGGCCCATAACAGGGATGAAGAACAGGCCGGTCACACACATAACGACAAGACTAAACAGCAGGAGAGTTAAGGAGCCCACAAAATCACAGGCAATCAGAACCTTTTTGATTTTTCATACACAGCTAAGTGGAGCAAGATTGTGAGGCGATGAGATATTACTGTGGGCGTGGCCACCCTGTAAGACGAACAGTGTTGATATTCTTAAATAAAACAAACTATTAAAAATCTGAAATAAAATATAAATATTAGATGAAAAAGGTAAGCTAAAACGAAAATTAGAAATGTTGCTTTGACAATGAACTGAAATTAAAGAAAGTTTCAGTTGATGTACTAAATTAGCATATATATATATATATATATATATATATATACACATACATACATACATACATATATATATATATATATATACACATACATACATACATATATATATATATACACACACACACACACACACACACACACACATATACATATATATATACATATATATATACATATATACATAAATAAAAGTATGTTAATGTGTATTGTCACTTATAAAATAACCTAATTTATATACAGCTGTCAGAATTAATGTGTTAACTTTAATTAATTGCAATATGCAGTTTAGTTTAATATGTTAAAAATATTTCACACAGTTAACATTATATGATCACGCTATCATTCATTCAAGTGCTATTAAACCATTAAAGCACGATAAGATACAAAAATAACTTAAATCTGTACTGCCGTGCTGTCTGTGAATCTCCTGTCTGTGTGACACACATACAACTTATGTGCACAGGAAGCCGCTTCAGACAGCACTGAATTGACCCGTCGCTGGGAGTTTGACTGACAGGTGATCTTAGTAGATGTACACTATGGGTGGCGTGAGAGCACATGTTAAACAACAGTAACTATAGGGGGCGGTCTTTGCAAAGGGTCAATTGATTTCTCTTTGGGGCTTGAACAGAGAAAAACACTTTTGATGTGTGTCAGATCCGCAACGTGCGTCAGATCTTAAAGTTACAGCAGCCTAATAAACCTGCTGCTGTGATGTCTGCCATTAATGTTAATCAAAGAACAAAAAACCTGACTAAAAACCAACAATATAAAGAAAAATGTGATTAATTCGTGTTTTTTTTTTTTAGTTGATTGACAGCGCACGCACACACACACACACACATATACATATATATATATATATATATATATATATATACATACATACATACATGAGCTTTTATCATAGTTATTCTTCATGGAAGGATACGTCACAGTTGTGTGGAGTGCACTCAGCGTCTCAAGGTGGTGTAACACGAAGAGCAGACCGAAGGAAAATACGCCCACCATGTGAGCACTAAGAGACAGCAGGAACAAAAAGAAATAACGATAATTCCTCCGGCCAATGCAGTTGTTCACCCATGGGCAGTGGTGGTCAAACTCCTACAGTAAGAAGAAAAGCATGTATGTGTGTGAGCACTGTGATCATCGTGATCATTTTATACAATGCAGGAATGCTGGTATGTGTGTTTCTATGCACCTCACCTCCACACAGTTGTCACACACGCTGCAGTGTGAGCAGCGCGGAGGTCTGTAGAAGTGGCACGTGGCACACCACTTCATCCGCACTTGAATTCCTTTTATCTCCACGTTTTTATAAAGCGGAGCTCGGAAATCATCGTCTTTGTCTTCGTCCTCGTCCGCTGTGATTGAGAGAGACACAAAAGGAAATTTCAGCATTTCACATTAATGTTATGTGTGTCTTGCAGTATTCTAGACATCCTAACTGTTGTACATATCTTAATCTCCAGATATTTAAAATGGAGAATGAATTGGGAAACCTAAAACATGACCGGATCATACCTCTGGGAAAGACTCCAGGGTCCATGAAGGTGGCCAGGCTGAAGTTGGCCAACACAAAGAGGAAGATGATGCCATTGTATAGAGGCACAACAGGGGAGATGGCCTTGGTTAACCACGGACACCTGAGAGGGCACAAGAGAGACAGAAGAATGCTAAAGATCAAAGTTTAAAGAATTTCTCTGAATGATCTTTTCACAATAATTTCAATTAATACGCAATAATAATAAAAAAAAAATATCTATTATGGTCATTTAAAAAAATCTATAATAATAATAATAATAATAAATAAAATATTTACATATTTATTATGTACAGCTCCCACATTCATCACATATAATCACTGGCTATTGAACAAACCTATACTGATCAACCACTACTTCAGTGGTTCTACAAAGTAGAGCATAGCAATGTCTTATGGGTAAACTGCTTATGTAGGAAAGCAACTACTGGTGCCCAACACATACAATATAGGACATTTGGCAAGATGACATGTTGCAGTCCCACAACTAGCTGTCCTTCCATAGCACCTTTCATAATACACCCTATAAGTAGGCTCTACTCGGGTCTCATTTAAGGTGGGTTAACAGGCAGAGCAGAGCCTATATATTTGAGCACTTCTAAACTTGGACCTGAGTCTATTACATTTCAGTTTCTGGCCAAGAACCGCCCATTCAGACAGGAAGACGCCAAAGGATCGACATGTAAAGTGACCAACCACACTTATTTTAAAGGTATATAAATCAACAATATATTTATAGTATAACCACAATGTGAATAAAATCATCCATAGAAAGATTCCGCATTCTTTGAGAATGCCCGAGATTCCATTTCTTGCCTATGCTAAGGTTGTGTATGTGAATTGTGAGTACAGCAGATGCATAATAATGGCACTCAAGGACATGTTTTAGAGTGATTTTACCAGATTTATTTGATTAAAAACAGCAATGTTCAACAAATAATTACATTTAATTAAAGCAACAATTATAATAAACAATATTTCCATTTAGTAATACAGTCCATTAGCTTAACTGCAGACCGTTTATAGTTGCCAAGCAACTGTTTACTGTATATTGGCTATTCCACAGTAGCTTCGAACACACCTCATCCAATCAGATTTTAAAGCTGGAATCACCTATCACCCTCTAAACCCTCCTGCTACATCTATTCTCTCTCTGTAAGCAGTGGATCTCAGTGCTATTCTCTCGAACCCGAGGGAAAAGCACTAACTCGTACTCCATCTGCACTGGAGGAATGCCAGGCTCTTCTGATAGGTAAAGTCTGTCACCTTTATCTCTCTGCTGTGATACGATACACTCACTCCATTCAGTTTTCTATTTAATTCATTCTTCCGCCATTTTAATCAGAGACCTAACAATGCAGTCCTGAGAGTACAAAGCAGTAATGAAGTTGAAGGTAAGAATGATAAAGAGAGCAGATTCACCATCCTCAGACACAACAGAGCAAAACAAATGAAATAACTACTCCTTCAAGCATAATCCAATCACAAACAGAAGACCTCAGAATCAATCCATGCTGTGGGCAAAGAAATAAAAGCCTGTTTTATCGGCCGCATGAACGTCTCCTTGGGCGTAAACAAGAACGTCAGGGAAATTATGGAATAAATACGCTGCCTGTGAAATGCAATAACCCTTGATGTGCATCTGCAAGCGTCTTGCTCTGTGTGAGACAGACAGCTGCGTTCATGAAGTATGTGCAGCGAGGCTTAAAGTACTCTTCATCTGAAAGACAACGCAGAGATTTTTTTTAGTTTATGGTGGTCAGATTATTTCTTAGTTTAGACATCAAAACCAAAAATAGGCTAAAGGCTTGTGGT
Organism: Zacco platypus; assembly: GCA_038088235.1. Classification (NCBI taxonomy): domain Eukaryota; kingdom Metazoa; phylum Chordata; class Actinopteri; order Cypriniformes; family Xenocyprididae; genus Zacco; species Zacco platypus. The sequence goes on along the minus strand of CM076082.1, from coordinate 32,946,198 downwards.
CCACACAAGCACAGACACATTCTATATTAATAAAAATAATAATAATAAAAAATGTTACTTGAGCAGTAAATCATCATATTAGAATAATTTCTGAAGAACCATGTGACACCAGAGATGTTTGATAATTCAGCACTGCCAAAGTAATGAATTAGATTATGAAACATATTAACATAAAAAAAAAATATTGTTCAAATATTTCACAATATTACTGTATTTTAAGCAAATAAATGCACATAAGAGATCAGTAAATTCATATTACTGATATTTTTTTGAACTTTGATCGAGCGATCTATCATTAGTTATCTAGTCTATTTTTTGTTGAATATACACTACAAGTTAAAAATATCTGAACACCCAGTCACCATACACATATCTAGTCGTTACACATTTAATTTCGAAAGTATGGCCATTAATGCCACTGTTTGCAGCTATAACCTCTAACGCATGAACTATAAAATGTATAAATTGAATGCAATGTAATTCGCTTGGGATTTTCCATCTGCCAAATCCATATAGTAAATGCAAACTATTCTGTGGAAGGCTTTCAGATTTGATAAACCCTTTCTATTGACCTTGCTTTGTGGAAAAAGAGCATTGCCATATGGATCCCTCAACAATGTGTTGCACACAATGTTGGAAACACATAACTCATGTATTGCTAGGACTCTCTCTAGACATGAAACGAGACCCACAAGTCGACAAATTAATCAATTAAATTAAATTAATTCCTCCTCTACGTACATAATAGGCAGTCAAACTGTTATAGTATGCATTTAAACAACATGACTAAAAGTGCATTAATTACCTTCATTAAATAATCTATGGTTCATTTCTTTAGTCGGGGATACAATGGAAACTGCCACTTGTCCATTTCATTGGCCACCCCTACAAAGAATTAAACCAGCAAACTTTATGTTAGCAGCCCATATCCTAAACTTTGGTTTACCTGCAAGCCTCTGGTATACAAGATTCCCCTAATTTAGCATAAATTACACGGGCATTTTAACAACCCAAGGGCTGTGCTGGAAGGATGTATATTAGGTTTAATTTAGAACATTCCCTGCAGTGTGTCTTACGCCTAGCTGCAACAAACATTAGCATATCTGTGCCAGAGGCAGTCGCTTTTAAGGAGCCATCTATCCGTAAGGATCAATATAGATAAAAGGAACAACCCTGTCAACAACAGCTTTAGGGAGCACAAATCTTTTAAACTGGTGCTAGGTAATTCATAACTACAAGAGATAAAAAGAAAAATACATTAAATATGCTAGAAACTGCAGATAAAAAAGAGAGACATCACAGCCCCAAAAAATCTGGATGGAGAAAGAATTGAATAATTAATTAAAGGGTAGGTCATTTTCGGAGAGGCTAGCAATAATAAGCTAGCTGTGAAAGCATAAGATCCCATCCTCCCTTCAGAGTGCTCTCCAAAGCCACGTTCCAAAACACATGAACCCACACAGCAGGGAGTGAACAAAAGCATCAAGAGAGTTTCTCAAAGCACATAACAATACAATATAATGAATATAAAATGAAAGAACTCTAACTTGTACCACGACTGCTACAGATTCGTTTTGGCATTGATAGTGTTGCCATTGAAATGCATAAATTTGAGTCACAAACAACTCAAAGTATAACGTCATGGAGTGAACGCAATTAAATATTTAATATATATATATATATATATATATATATATATATATATATATATATATATAAAATAAACATACATACATATTTATTCATAATGAATGAATGATCTAACAGAGAAGCTATTTATTAGTGGTGCTTGATGAGACAGTTTTCTTAAAATGAGGAAAAATGTACTATGTCCATACTTACTGTTGTAAAATGACAAAAAAAATAATTAAAAAAACTGACAGGGTGTTGCAGGTGGTTTCGAGGCATTATACAGGTTAAGAATAGGATTTGAATTGTTCAAATGCCTGATCGTAAGTATGAAAATAATAATTGTTATACATGTCTTAACAACCACCAGTAACAAATATCTGCTTGAATCTGAAAGCAAGTCAGTCATCAAACAGTTTTTTCCCTGTATAGGCGGGTGGCATTATTTATATGTAGCATACACCATGATGCACTGGGATGATGGATGTATTTCAGTGATGTAGATCCCATCTAACTACACAAATAACAAATCTAAGTGCCGGAATAGAGGCAAAAGCTTTTGAAGTTCCACCTATCATATCTGCCAGAGTGTTTCTGTGCTGAAAATGCAACATCAATGCTTGGTATGTGTTTGTTATACACATTTTTTTTGTCCTCGCATTTGCTGCATGGATGCCATCTTATGCCTGCAGAGACAAGACAGTCTTCACAAGTGAATTCACACCTCTATTCTCTCTTTTTCTTCTTCACTTCACTCCTCGAGTTATTCTAAAGCACCACAGGCCAATTAGTGAACCCTAGGAGTCCATAATAAACACTGTTTCGTTAATCAACGTGTGCAATCTACATGATTTATAATGGAGCAAAGGAGTCCAGAAAAAGAGGAAGATTGTGATGCGCTTGAATACAGGAGACCATTAATCAGTTAGACAGGTGCTTACTGAGGGAATGTTGAGGCGCTAATGTTGTGTGGTGAACAGATCCACCCTGGAGCTTCTGACAACAGAGAAATGAAACATGTTATTCATTAGAAGAACTTCCTGTAATGCCACTCTAAAAGAAAAATGTTTGCCCTACATTTCCCTCATTAGAATCTTATGAAAGTAAATGACCGCTCCAGAGAGTAAGGTAGTATGTGTTCGCACGTATAGTATATACACTAGGTTTAAAATTAACACCTGCTAATCTTCAAATACAAGTTCAAATGTCATTTTAATAGTAACCTGTAGGATTTGCAACATAAAACTTAATGGTTTAAAAATGCCACCATGAAATCAAAATGGACAATTCTTGTTTTTTTTTTATGGAATACTGCAGTATTTATTATAAATACATTATCTGTGGACATCATTATTTATTTCACATTCCTGTGCTTCCTCTTCTCTGATGATGTTTTTGGCGTGAGGCGAGACGACCTGTCACTCATGAGATCATATCAATAGCAAACAACAACAATCTGATCAATTCCCGCCCAACATTTTTTCTTGTTCGAGAAGCGGTTTCACTCAGATATACGTTTCAATAGGGAAGAAAAGACTAATCGCAACTGTCGTTTCAAGCCGGTTTCACACTAATGCATCGTTTCTCAATTCCACATGAAATTCTTAAACTTTAATCAATATTTGATTGTAGTGCAAATTGTCTCTCCAGTTACATTTGTGTCTTTATATATTTAAAAATAAGTTAATGGCTCCAAAATGAAATTGGTTCACTATGCATTCAAGAATCGCAACTGAATCATATCAGTGTCAGAACAAATATTTACACCCATACTGTTTACAATAAAGTTGTTCATCAGAGAGAGAGTTGTTCATCTGTCATTGTCAGGTGTAGCAACAAGTTAACTTTGGACCCTGCACATACGCAGAGACTATCTCCCCATTTCTAATCTCAGTTGGGGAGTGTTTGTGGTGCAGCATTATCCAATTTTCACTAATCCTTCCTGGGATGCCAACGTTTGGTTTCCCCTTATCAGCTTCAGCAGTGTTTGCCAGCTCATTCGCTGAGGCCCACAGGATCTCACAATATTCCTCCAGACCTCTAGCAGCACACACACACACACACACACACACACAAATACAGACACAAACACACACACAGACAGACACCCACCCCCCCAATAAACCAATTAACCTATCATGCAGCTTATAATTAGCTTAATCAGGTATTTGCTGTATCCCAGACAGTGCTGGACAGACTTAATGTAGCTATGAAAAATCCCCACCAGATTCAATTGGGTCCCTAAAATCAAGCAGAAAAGACTTCAAAACATTAAAGGAAATGGTCAGATTTGTGGTGAAGTGGACTGTGCTCATGCTCAGGACATGAAAGAAGAGTTGGCTCACGGGGACTCCAAAAATGAGAGTTCAATTATTTGATTAGAAACACAATTTTTCTATTTTAATATAATTTTAAAATGTAATGTATTCCTGTGATGGCAAAGCTGAATTTTCAGCATCATTAACTCCATTCTTCAGAGTCACATGATCCTTCAGAAATCATTCTAATATACTGATTTGGTCCTCAAGAAATATTTCTTATTACTATCAATGTTGAAAACAGTTGTGCTGCTTAATATTTTGGTGGAAACTGATACACTTTTTCAGGATACTTTGATGAAACTTCAAATGAACAGAATTTAATTGTAATAGAATTCTAATCCAATTATAAATTATAGGTACAAATTATAAATGTCTTTACTGTCACTTTTGAATAATTTAATGCTTTAAAAAATAAAAGTATTAACTACTACTTTTAAAAAAAAAAAAAATTTTTACCCACCCCAAACTAACTTAAAGACTCGAATCTATAAAAGCTGGTTTCTGATACGGAATGAATAAATCAAAAAGGTAATTGCGAGTTTATATCCCACAATTCCGACGTTTTTCTCAGAATTGTGAGTTACAAACTCAAAATGGCGATAAATAAAGTCAGAATTATGAGATAAAAAGTCGTAATTACAATTTTTTTTATTCTGTGGCAGAAATCAGCTTTTATAGATTCGAGTGTTTGCTTAAGTAATTTGGGGATTTTGGGAAGATTTTTTTGACTTTTTTTCCTTGCAACTGCAAGTTTATATCTTGTAATTCGACATTAAATCTCTTGCAATTGTGAAACGAGCTTTCATACAAATCTTCACCTCATGCCTTGATTTTGACTCATTTTTTTTTACAGCGCATCTTCTTTGAGATTTGTAATACACAAATTTACAAAACAAGATTGAGTAGTGAGAAACACAAACATAGATCAATCCCATATTAACCCACCGGCAATCACCTCTACTCCATACACTACTAGATTAAAGCATCAGTCAAAGCCCAGCCAGATGGAGTAATGCTCCCACAGCTACTGAACACACACTGCTAACAAGTCCAACGCATAATCTCACCAGTTTAAAAACAATGAGCACCCTACCACATGGTACACAATGGATGATCCACATCAAAGAGATTATCTTCATAGCTAGCCCTTTAAACAATTTAATAATGAGAGGGAAAAGCACCATAAATAAGGTCACAAAGCCCAGCCGGTCTATTAATCACGCTCTGAAAGGACAATAGAAGAGATGACATCTGCTCTTTCCTCATATATAGCTGTTTAAAACAGTAGAATACCCCCAACAACAGCAGCTTAAACGGACCCGAGCTAAACAGAGGGCTGAACTTGAACACTAAGCAATATAGAGGTGGATAAATGTGACCGGGTCAGATTTAGACCTAAGAGAATCTGTCCTCAAACATATTCACCACTGTTCACAGAAGCCTCTGTAAATATCTCGACACTGTCATATCCTTGTAGAAGCATGTTTATACATACATTCACAGGTGTGCCCCTCAAACACAGATACACACACACACACACACACACACACACAGCTACATTTAAGTTCTGTCCTGACAGTGCATTTCTGAGTGGCAGTTGTTGGCCAACTCCACATCACATTCTTTACCAAGCGTATTTTAAGGCCAGACTGCAGCTGCTGTGGTTACATGCGTGGCAAATACCGGACAGACAAAACCAGGCCGAACATCAAGAGCATGGCAGATTCATTTCTGAGCTGGTGCTTCAGCATTTTCTCTTTTGTCTGAGTCTTACAAATGTATTTAATGTCAGTTTTGGTTTAATTTAAAAATAACATTCAAACGTAAATAGACTTTCCCCTTAATAAATGTCTTGGGTCTTAATGTGCATGATTAAAATTTATAGATTTGTTTTGATGACAATCATTTAAACTCATTCTTTTTCTTATGTGTTTCATTTTTGAAGCACATGATGCCTTTGGTAATCATTCTTGCCGTTACAGACTGACATCTCATCTGTAAGCGAATCTTGTTATGAAAGAATTATAATAATTTTATTAAAAAGCCAAGGACGCATTAAATTGATCAAAAGTGACAGAAAGGTTGTGTGTAATGTTAGAAATCATTTCCAAGAAATGCTGTTCTTTTGAGCTTTTTATTCAAAGAATACTGAAAAAAAATATTTCCACAAAAATATTAAGCAGCAGTGTTTTCAACAGTGAAAATAATAAGAAATGTTTCTTGAAATCTTGAGATTTCTGAAGGATCATGAAAAACTGAAGACTGGAGTAATGATGCTGAAAATTCACCTTTGAAAAATCATAGAAATAAATGACTTTAAAATATTTTAAAATAGGAAACGGTTACGGCCTTAGTGTTTTTACTGTATTTATGATAAAAAAAGAAGCATAAGAGACTTTTCAAAAAAGAAAAAGCATTAAATTGTTTAAACTAGGGACACGCGCTACAACTAATCTAACTACCCGTTTAAACTGAAGTTTTTTTATCCAACTAGTTTAAAAGCAAGAAAGATGGTAAGAAAAAAACCCTGTGCGTGTAAATAAGCCTACATTTTAAATTCTTTATCTTTGAATCACACTGTCAAATTTCTTAATGAATTCCGCTAAAAATAGGTCATGATTATGCTGTACGCTTGCCTTGCGTTATCAGAATTTAATTTTGGTCGTGAAAAAAAAACATACACTCAATGTCAGTCAATACACAGCTTATTTATTCAAATTGTGTGTCTTCGTTAGATCTGCAGCTTCCAGTAGAGCTCGTCTTTCGTGTGGTCATTTTTGCGCTCGCCGCAACTGACACGAAGAAAATAAATGCGGTCTGAGGTAAAAAAAAAAATATCGTTTCCGCCCAGACACACTTTTAAAACCAATTTATTTTTCAAACATTTTGTTTCAATTTATTTAAAATGTTTTTAATGTAATGTTAAATGATAAAATCATGTTTCTTTTGTTTTTTCCCCTCATGTAGTCGACTATTGTTTTCAGTGTCGACTAGTAGGAGCTGTACCGTTTAGTCGACTACACGCGCACATCCCTAGTTTAAACACCTACGGTAATTGATTTAGGCTTGTCTTTATTCTAAAACTTGACTCCTTCCCAGCAGTTGACAAAACTGAATAAAAAAATATATAGGTCTGTTGTTCCAGACACAAATTTTAAATTGCAATTTAATTACAAATAAAAATGAAGAACTAATTTACAGCAAATCAATGGAGTGAATGATTCAGTCACTCACTCATAGCACACACAAAAGACATTCACATCACCTACTGGCATAATGGCGTAACTGCCAAAAAAAAAGGTCACTGAACAAATCTTTAGTGCACTGATTTAAAAGATTTGAGTCAATGGGGTGAATCAAAATCTTCAGCAGTATGACACAGGAGTGATGAAAACAAAACCCCATCCATTCTTCTGACACCTAGGCATTTAGATGGGCTTGGAGAATGAGTGGCTGCCAAGTACTAGGACTTAATATCTTCTTTCTCCTTGACCTTCAGAGACACTATTTATTTGTGTGTCCTCTGCTAAAACTACACACATTCGCACACAAACATGAACGTGTAGACACACACATATCTTCAAGTATATCAGTAAACGAATCCAAGTAGCTGGAAAATAGACCACAACCCCTTTCTAGCCATTTCCTGAGCGGAAGTCCAAACAGAAGGAGTCTTAGTGGGTGTGTTTACTCAACTGCTGCTTAGTGTCAGACTCAATTCAGCTGTGCGTTTGTTAAGAGAAGATAAGGTCCATGTGTCAAATGCTAGCATTTCTATAAACCTGTCCAATAGAACGAATGAGGTCAAAAGTCACTGTGTATTCTGTTTCTCGAGGTGTAGTGAACTCACAGCAGGTCTCAGATCAGTGTACACACTCACAAACATATGTGTGTTTGTGTGTATGTATGCATGTAGATGTACAGACTATATACATCTACATGCATGTACATATGTACAGATTATAGTGCAGATTATAGCTATAGTGCTCATGTGGTATATAGATGCTAGTTCGAATGTGATTTCTTTCTTTTGCTGAACACAAAAGAAGATATTTTAAATAATGTTGGTAACCAAACAGTTGATGGACCCCATTGACTTCAATGTAGGAAAAAAACACTATATAAAACAATGGGGTCCGCCATCTGTTTGATTACCAACATTATTTAAAATATCTCGTGTTAAGCAAAAGAAAGAAATTCATACAGGTTTGGAACAACTTGAGGGTGAGTAAACGATGACAGCATTTTAATTTTTGGGTGAATTATCCCTTTAATGTGTCTAGACTGTACGTACCACTACGCCACAGCTCTGATGATAAATACGGCAAGTTTGGCTTTGTTCTCTTAGAGTTTTTGATTAGTGCATGAGTAGGTCTGTTCCTGGAACAGTTCCCGCCAAGTTACACAATCATGTTTTGGTCTAGCAGAACTTCACCTTTTCCTCTGATTTACTGCTTTCTCAACATAGCTTCACGCATATTAAAAGCACATTAGGCTTGATCTACACACACATGCACACGCTATGCCAGCACACAAGCACATATAGTGGGAAAAGAATCATTGTGAGCTTTTAGAACACAGAGGCCTGATTTACTATCAAGTTTGACGTGGGTTGTTTCGCTGTGGTGGAAAACAGCAAGATATGGCGACACTGGCTGAGGTACACTGCATCTGGAACACAAATGTGGCAGAACTGGATCTTTTGATAAATATAGCTGTAATGTTGACTGTACCATGTTCAAATGTGCACAAAAGCATTTTGAATTACAAGGTTAAAACAAACTCATGATGACAGCTCGGCAATATTAACTTCCTTCCTGTCTGTCTGCTCAGATTGAAAAGCAAACAAAGCCTGTAAATTAAATAAGACAATCCAACTGGGTGTTTCTGTATGTAATAAAAAAGACTGTAGAAAGATATCGCCTGTCATGACCCGCATTATCAAAGTAGAGGGGGCTGAGGGAGGAGAGAGAGACCTTCAGAACAATGAGGAGCTTTCACATGCTGAGAGCTGCAAAGAGACACAATAACTCGCTTTAGTAATAAGAACTCACAATAGACAATCTATCTATCATGAACTACAGAGAGAAGGAGGGAGAGAGGTTGTCTGTAAATATGCCTATGAACACAAAAAAGTATAAATATGAAGTATGAGTGGTTCTGGTCCAACAGATCAGAAACACTTTCTTAAAACAAGGAACTCCAAACGTTTCTTAAAATGAGGAATTAAAAAAAAACAACTGAAACAACTGATTTAACAAGCATTTAAAACAATGTTGTGATTTCTAAACCACTGCAGGAAAGGCAGTGGAAAAGGCGTGATAAATTATGTAAAGACATCAGAGAGACAGACAGATAAAAATGCTTGCATAAATTAAAAAAAAAAAACTAAATCATTGCTTTGTTCTTGTACTAGGGAAACACAATGAATTATGTAATAGTGGATTTACCCGATATTGAAATAAACAGACTGAAATAACTGATATGTAACTGAAAAACCCCATGATGCAGAGAGAGGGTGAGAACCCCATAGAAATGATATCCAGAGTAATAAAAAAAACATTGACCAGAGAGAGCAGCTGTATAATATATTTCTTGTGGAGGAAGAAAAAAGTCCCCGCTCATATATAAAATATATTTTTGTCAAACATTTAGACAATACAAAGGCAATGTGCTGGCCATGTGCTTGGATAGTTAAAAAAAAGCTGATGTAAAGGGGGTTTTTCTAGGAACATTACTGAAATGACAACCATCTGAAGTTCAGAACTCAATGTCAGATGTAACAATGTAAATAGTGTTTTAAGAGCCTGGTGGCCTGGTTCCTTATTAAACTGATTACTCTGTGTGTGTGTGTGGGGGGGGGGGGGGGGTATCCCCTTCGTTCCCCACAGGTATAGTAATACTAGAAAATTCTGATCTTGTGGGGACATTTTTTTGGTCCCCATGAGGAAACAAGCTTATAAATCATACAGAATTATCTTTTTTGAAAATCTAAAATAGCAGAACATTTTCTGTGATGGGTAGGGGTAGTGTAGCGGGACAGAATATACAGTTTGTACAGTATAAAAACCATTACGCCTATGGAATGTCCCCATAAAAAATGAAAACACAACGTGTGTGTGTGTGTGTGTGTGTGTGTGTGTCTGAACCAATGTATGTCTCGGCCAAAACCCACACTAAGCCATCTGGACAGAGACCGAGAGATGGAGTGAGTGGTTTAGAAAGAGGGCAAACAGTCGTGTGTGTGTTCAACCAAGCTGATATTCTTAAAGGTACATACACACAAACATTTCATTATGTTGCACGGGCAGACATGTACAGCAAGTCGTCTTTGAATGATAGAGTTTGAAGATGAAGTCAATTTTATCTCAATATACTGACTCACACTGGACTTTCATATGAGTGTACTTGATTTTAACAATATTTTACAAAGCTTTTCATAGAGAAAAATGACTGAGTACACAACTGCACTCAGAAAAGTCTTCAGTATGATATAATCTCTTTTTCTAACTCTCTGTCTAGCATCTATAAATGCTCACATAAACATATATTACAAAACTAAGCAAGGCTGAAGGAAAATGAACCCCGTGTAGGCGTTCCCACTTACTGTACGAACGTGTGGCACAACTTAAGCCAGCAAACAACAGCTATACGGTTATAAATAGCTTAACACACGTGCCTGTTCAGACACACACTGTTTTCGAATCAAGTGTGCCAAATGGAGCGCCAAACCAGTTGGCATTTCAGTGGACTACAACAAATGTGTCAAACTAAGAACATCCAAAATAGAAGACGCAAACTGGCATTAGATTTCAAGAATGAATCATTTTACCATTTTCAGGACTGTATCAAAGGCCATACTCACACATTTAAACATGCCCATCATCTGGAGCGAGTAATTGGCCACAGTCACATTACGAAGCTCTTTTAATGTTCAAAAATACCTCCCCATTTGTGCGCTCTCCTGTTACTATGGGGGCATGCAGTCTCTCTTTCTCTTTCAGCCAATCTGATCTTCTAACCTCCATACTGGCAGAACGTACAGAACAAACACACAGTGACAGGACGCATCCTTATGCCCAGAATAACCCTTTGCTTCCTGTTAATCTCTGCTGAACAGGTGTTGCTATTTACAGCACGCAAATCCATTCACTCCAACAGAGGAATGAAGCATAGAGAGACAGAGACTGTGAGCGAGAAATGAACAAAGCAGAAGATGGAAAGTCTTATGAGAAAGAGAGAAATCTCTCATCTCTCCTTGGCATTAACATGTGCACTGCAAACCGAACAGAATCAAGCATTTTGGCTTACTTTAGCTGAGAATCACTGCCTGACCACAGTCAATTTTACACTGTAGATCTTACCGTGTTTCTAAGCACTAAAGGCTATTATATTCAACAATCCAGAAACCCTTGACCTGAATGACTCAGAGAGTGTGAATATTATGCAAGATGGATAATCTAAATGCGAGGTCACTCATACAAACTGATGAGGGCAGTTATTTGTAATGAGAACTAGATTTGACATTTTATGAAGAAAAAAGATAAATGGTGCTCGACCGTTTGCTAGTGTGTTGCTAAGTTCTGACTGATTTCAGCGTGTTGCTAGGTGGTTGCTTACAGTCAAAAAGCCTAAAATGTAACCCCAAGTATGAGCAATAATAAGAGTATGCTCCACTAATAATTATATATAGGCCATATATATATATGTAAATATCTGCCAGAACATGCTCGGAAATATTTTGTGCAAATATATTAATAATCATATTTAATTAGAAGAACATCTAAGGACACAGGATGTTTCCTTTGAAGTTTTTTTGGCTTTAATTTGCATTTAAATCAATGCTGCCAGGATATGATTTTGCATAATAATCCCATATACTCACTAAACAAAGCACAAATGTGTGAGGCATCCAAACAATGAATAACAAATGCATAAATAGCACAAAAACGCCCACTGCAATTAGCGCTGCATGTGCGCTGATCGCAGACCTCTTGCAAAGACGGTGAATAAAACTGAGGAGAAGCAGCAGATGAGGAATGAACCTAATCGCTGTCTTTCTCTCTTGCTCCAAATTTTCCCCTCCATCTATCTAATCTACTCATTAAGAAGTGTCTGAGACATTTCCCCACATAAGAATGGAAGGAAATCAGTTTGGCTGCAGCAGTAATGACTCCTCAGTGGAAATCTTTCAAAACTTCAGTCTCAAAGAGGAACTGCCTTTGTTCCAGCAGGAGTTGCTGATAGACGAGAGAGAGGGAGAGAGAGGCAGATTGTTTACTTTGGCACTTCTGAGATCACCTCCTCTCTCTCCAGATGAGGTTGATTGACATCAAGAGCAATGACGACAGCTCAAAAAATTTGTCAAGTCAAGTCAAGGAGAACTGAGCACAGTAAATTCAAAGGCGATTGTCTGACATATACATAGATTTTTAGATCTAAAAATCACCTTCAGCTTTCCAGAAACTGTACTATTATAATGAAATGTCATGTGAATATTGCTTCTGGTCCTACAGTAGCCGCTGCGAAATCTCCCATAATTGCTCCTTTCCCGTGGCCTCCATCCAATTTGTCTCAATTCTGATATTCTGTAATGTTCTCCACTGCACAAAGACCAGCCTCAGAGCTGTTCAATAAGACATGATGAAAATGAAAAGACACTGTCTGTGAGGGAAGAAATAACTGCAGGGAAAAATGCCAGTCACAGTTTTTGGGTCAGAGGTCAAATGGCAATAAAACACATTACTGAGTGCCACACGGGAGACATTGTGACACTGTACTAAAAGGTCTGGCATTTTATTCTGGAGAACTAATATATTATAGACACATAAAGAGCACATTTTTAATCACAATTACAGTCTAATAATCTTTCTTTCAAGAGCAGCATATTATCAGATGAGCAACATGAGAGAAACTATTTGAGCAGTATTGAAAATCACTAATCACCGCTGTGCTTTCCCTTACCAAATGATAATATATTAGCATAATTAAGAGCCAGATTTAGCTAAGCTTTTACCGAGGGATGAGATACAATCTCAGGAATAGAATCACTCTTTTGATGTATTAATACCTTAGACACGCTCTCCTCATGGGTTTGCTTCAGTTCAACAGCTCTGGCGGTGCTTTAGTTAAAACTAAGTCTCTAAGTCATGAGTGAGCAATTTTCCTCCACACATAAAAGTTTGCAAAGACCAACCTATTAAAGTGGCTGGATTTGAAGCTAACTTTTGTTCTCAAGGACATTTATAATGTTAGTTAAAGGGATAGCTCACCCAAAAATTATAATTATCCCATGATTTACTCACGCTCAAGCCATCCAAGGTGTATATGACTATCTTCGTTCAGCTCTTCCAAGCTTTATAATGGTAGTGAATGGGGGGGGGGCGAGATTTTGAAGCCCAATCATCCATCCATCATAAAAGATATGATTTTTCATAAATCTTTTCATAAAAGATCCATACGGCTGCAGGGGGTTAATAAAGGCATTCTGAAGACAAGCGATGGGTTTTTGTATAAAAATATATATATTTAAAACTTAATTAACTATAATAACTAGCTTCTGGCAGACGGCCATATGCTTCGATTTGTGGAGGAAGAGTAACCCCTGACCTGACGCATGATGCAATGACGGTCATGAATTAGAAGTCTAAAATGAGAAATTTTAAAGAGAAATGTTAGAGGATTTCAGCATAAGAGAAGAGGAGCTTTGCTTAACCCCTGGAGGCGTATGGATTATTTTTATGATGGATGGATATATTTTTTGGGCTTCAAAAATCTCAGATTGTGTTTGTCTGAAAGAAGATAGTCATATACACCTAGGATGGCTTGAGGGTGACTAAATCATGGGATAATTTTAATATTTGGGTGAACTATCCTTTTAAGGCTTTTTGCATCAAACACAGTCAGAATTTAGTTCATAAAATTATACAATTCTATCAGTCAGGTTGTTTTTGCTGCACTGCCTTTAAAATGTTTATATGTAAATTATCTAAATTTTGAATAATCTTGTACATAAAAGCAAATGGCATAGCTGGATGAAAAAACAAGTCAACTGTTTGGTCAATTAGTTCACCGTCATGACCTTCTCTGGCTCATATGTCATGTCAGATGTTGCATACACTATTGTTCAAAAGTTTGGGGTCCGTAAGATGTTTAAATGTTCTGAAAGAAGCCTTATATGTTGACAAACCATGCATTTATTTAGTTGAAGAGAGTAAAACGCAATATTGTGAAATATTGTTACAAACATAAACATTTTTATATTTTATATCCAGTCTTCGTTGTCACATGATCCTTCAGAAATCATTCTAACATGCTGATTTGGTGCTCAAGAACATTTACTATTATCAACGTTGAAAAGAGTTAATAATTTTGTGCAAACAGTGATGTGGAAAATGCCCCTGAAGTATTGCAGCTTGGTTGCAATATGAACAGTCAGCCATCAATTCTTGATCCCTTTAAAAACAAAAACTCGCCAATCTTGAGAAAGCAGTGACAAAAAACAAAACATTAATGCAAATACATTTATCTGATTTGTTAAAAACACACCACAACATAATGCAATGGAGCTCAAAATGTGTGTAAAAAGAGGAATGGAGATGCTGAAATATTTCTATGCAGTGAGAAAAACGGGAATAAAAGCAGGATGATGGAATGGCAGACGACTCCTCTGAGAGAAAGCGTAATGTCTTCCCATGAGAAGAGTTAAAGGGAGGCAAGGAATCATGAGGTGTGCGTCAAAGAGATGCTCTGCTTTCTCTCCCCACAGACACAAAAATAGGACACCAAATCAGAGCGCATTCTCTTCTTTTGGTCGGCAGAAATGTCAGTGATGCCGAGTGACTGTACACGGCAAAATCAGCATAAAATGAGGGAGACTGACAGACTGCACTTTCTACAAAACATCTATAGAAAGTTTCAAGAGTTAAAACTTAGCTTTTCACCTGCAGTAAAACTTTAACACTCCTCTGTTGGAAATTCAATTCTTCCAGTATTTCTGCACATTAATCAATCGCACAATGAGAGAAAAGGTGGGGAAATCAGGTATACATGCTTGCTACATGCTGGTTACATGTTTGCGATGGTAGGAAACGGGCCATTTTGAACAACATTTTTGCAATGATGTTGACTAATGAATGTGCACATGGTTTGTCTTAAAGCACATAAAGACCACACAGACAAACAACACTAAAAAAATTGATTTTCACAACAGGGGGTCTTTAAGTACAAAAGAGATTCAAAATAACACAGTGAATATTTAATATGTAACAGGCAATATTATTCATAGTCTTTATCTGGAAATTCTTGCCAGATAACTACACTACTCATGTAGTGAGAACGGGCATAAGAGTCCCATTCATTTTGGGGAGCTCTTACGTTGCAGCTGGAGGAGATGATGAAGGGATTTGCGTGAATTGTGGGACTAGAGCTCTGAGAACAATCCTTCTTCTGCATGGACACAATGGGAGGCACAGATTACTGATGCACAATAGAGCTATAACATGCATTGTTCACTGAAAATCTGCCAGCACAATTCCCACACTACATGTGGCCTGGTCCAACTTCACTTTGTAAAACACGTCACAAACTGCCGATCATCTTATTTTCTCATCAGATAAACAAAAAGAGCCAACTCACATGCGTGTTAATTATGACTCAATTTTTCCATAGCAGCTCATTCATTCCATATTTTTTTCAGTACTGTAAAGTGAAGTCACAGACAATGTGCAAGGTTATGCATAATGAATGCTAACCTCTACGTGTCAGAACTCTGACCTCTCATTATCTCAGCAGCGATGTTTAGTATACACTCAGAAGCAGGGACTCCACCCAGAGTCGTATAAACAGCATGGTACGAACAGCCTCTGTGGGCATAACTGGGATTCTCATGCTATTGAGACTGTGCAGTAAACACTGAGACGTGGGTTCAAACCTTGCTCAGTCATTATGCCCTTGAACAAGACACTTAACTGAACGTACACAGCAGCTGTTTCTGTGTTGTGACTGCTCTCTGTCTTTGCATAAACGATGACGTGGAGGATATGCATTGTTTGTCCATGTGCTCATCCAAAGAAATGAGTCAAACTTGCAGTAAGGGCTGAACATAAATTAATAAGGCTGTCTTTGTCCTGCCACTCCTGGTATGTTGTGATCATGACTAGATGATTTGGAGGCCGACAGAAAGCATCATGTTAGTGAACCTATATTAAAAGAGGATGAAACACAGCATGTGGATGAATACAGTGATCAGGGTTTAATTAGGGTTTAAAACGGTTTAATTATCATGTCCAAAAAAGATCCAACACCAATGAGAGCAATACACTGGCGTATCAATGAACACAAGCACACAATCTCAAGATTGACCAATTTATAATTTAGGCTTTTAGAAATGGAAATACTCCAGTGCACCTGTGAACATAATGGCCAATGAGCAACTAACATTTGCTACTTCCCTTCCTTTAGAATCTCTTCTTTCAGCAGAGATAAATGATTGACCAGGGCACTTAGCAAATTACTTGACTTGTTTAGTAAAGATCAGCAGATGTTCAGATGAGTGACAGAAAATAAATCTGCGAGGAGAAGACAGAACGGTAGGCAAATATAGACCGATGGAACATCAGAAAGATAGAATGACAGATTGATACACAGACAGAATGAAAGACAGAATGATAGAACTGGAAATATCCATCTATCAACAGACAGCTAGGCAGAAACAAACGAACAAATGATTGATACTATAGACAGTCCGAACGAAAGAACGATAGATACAATGGACACGATAGACAGACAGAAGGAATGAACGATAGATACGATAAGCAAACAGAATGATTAAACGATACGATTGACAGAACAAACAAATGACTGATATAAGATAGACAGAATGATCAAACAGTAGATATGATAGACGAACGAACGGTAGATGTGTTAGACAGAATGATCAAATGAGATAGTTGGACAGAACGAATGATAGACACGATAGACAGAGTGAACGAACAAATGATGGATAGAACAGACAGAACAAACGAAAGATAACTACGATAGACAGACAGAACAATCAAATGATACATACAATAGACAGACAGAACAATCAAATGATAGATACAATAGACAGAATGAATGAACGAACGATAAATACGACAGACAGAATGAATGAACGAACGATAAATACGACAGACAGAACGAACAAACGAAAGAAAACAGAACCAACAAACTAACTATAGATACGATAGACAGAACGATCAAAAGAGACACGATACAGATAGTGAACAAATGATAGACAGAACAAACGAAAGATAAATATGATAGACAACAGAATAAACGATAGAAAGACAGAACGATAGATACAATAGACAGAACGATAGATACAATAGACAAACAGAATAATCAAACGATAGATACAATAGACAGACAGAACGAACGGTAGATTCGATAGACAGAATGAATGAACGAACGATAAATACGACAGACAGAACGAACAAACGAAAGAAAACAGAACCAACAATCTACCTATAGATACGATAGACAGAACGATCAAAAGAGACACGATACAGAGAGTGAACAAATGATAGACAGAACAAACGAAAGATAAATACGATAGACAACAGAATAAACGAAAGATAGACATGATAGAAAGACAGAACGATAGATACAATAGGCAAACAGAATAATCAAATGACAGATACAATAGACAGAATGAATGAATGATAGATACAACAGACAGACAGAACAAACGAAAGATAAATACGATAGACAATAAACAAAAGATAGACACGACAGAAAAGACAGAGCGGTCAAACGATAGATACGACAGGCAGACAAAACCAACAAATGAACAATAGACACGATAGACAGAACGAACAAACGACAAATATGACAGAGACCAACATGATAGACAAACAAATATGATGGAACAAACAAACAAATGTTAGACAGGTAAAACGAATGTCCAATCGATCTATCTATCTATCAATAAATAGATCGATGGAGAGATGCTTCATAGACCATGTGCTGCTGAAATACTATGCTGTCTATAACTGAACCTGAAAACTTAATTGTTCCTGGCCTATACACCTCTAACTCTAAAATACAACTGTTGAACCACGAAGGAAATGCATGACCTCTGCATGAAACAATCATGAGATGGAATTTGTAACAGGTCTTTAGAATTCAGATTTCAATGGGAAAAACACCCCTTACCATGAGCATTCAATCGTTCATTTCATCTCACAGAGGGGCCCCAACACTGCGTTTCAACACTCTTCTTATCTACAGACTTCCTCATCCCTCAAAGTAAAGCCTGAATGGCTAACAACACAAACTCTCTCTATCTCCGTCTCAAAGGGTTTAGCATGAATGGAGTTCTTTTGAGTGAAGCATCGTTCCTCCCACAGTGGAAACTATGACAGGCAAGAGCCAGCAGCAGGTAAGAGGCTAGAAGCCAGTTAGCCTCCCCTGTGGAAAAAAAAAAAAAAAGGTTTGGGGAGTTTTTGTCCTAAACAAGACCAACAGTCTGAAACAACTAGCTTTGTGATTAGGATCATGTTGGTCAAGATTTAGGGCTGCAAGTGCAGACGCCAAAGGTTACAAAACTGGTGGGAAATGAGTGCAGAAAAAAAATAAACATCACCTAGAATTCTTGATGCCATTAGAGCAAATTCAACAGAGTTGTGAGTAGGTCCTTGTTTAAAGTTGAGTCTAAAGGCTGGTTTAATTTATTTATAAGAAAAAAAAAATACAGCCTGCCTTATATCGCAGTACACTGTAGAGGCCTGTTTGTAAGGACTGAACAGGAATCTGAGTTAATACCTGAGAGTAAGGCATCTCTGAATGCTCACCTATAAAATATGACCAGTAATACACAGAGAATTGCTGCACTCAGTGCCCTATAATAGTAGCATCTGTTTATTAAAAAAAAGCAGTCATCCATGCGAAAAACATAAAATGGAAACAGAGTCAACAGCACGGCTTATAATGTTAGCATCACAGAACTGCACTTAAATATCCTCTCAAAACCATCACATTAAGTCCAGAAAACCTTCCAGATTTCCAGGGGGAATATTTGTGGGTCCTGATAATGCCAAATTGTCTTGTGTTACCAGTAGAAAGTGGCCTACATTATTTTAAATAAATCTAGTCAATGACAGACTGCAAGAATATTAGTATTTTTATGCATTTTCAGCTTCAGAATCATAAATATTTTTATTCTGGTATCAACATCTTCCTCTGCATAGGGTTACCAGCCTATTCATTCCCACCCCCAATGTAATACCAAATTTAGCATTTTAATCAACAGTTAATTTTTTTTTAACCTTTTACCATGTCTTGAATTATCGCAATATTATCGTATCGTGAGTTCAGTATCGTGATATGTATTAAATGGTGACATGAGGGTATATCGTTACATCCCTACTTGTTACTGACTGATCATGTTCATCTCTGCTGTAGCTCTAAAATCAAATTAAATGCCACATTTGTACTCATGACAAATGAAATTCCATAAAATATAAAATATTTTATGAAAGTCTATGGGGCAAGCATACAACAGCTGAATCACATGCATGCCAAAAATGAACAGAATATTCCTGTCTCTAACACCTTAGACATAAAGACTTTACCAAACAAGACTGAACAAGAAACTATAAAGAAGAGCTTTAAAAAAAGTTCCTTTTTGTAGATTTTTAAAAGAGGACAGAGTGCTATTTTCATGAAGCAAGAAGAAGAGAAGTGTCCATATTTTTTTTTTAAATTCTCCCTTGCCTCCATTAAAGTGTGATTTGTGCTGTTCTAAGAGAAGAGCACTATTACGGCACTACACCCAGTTTTATATTTAAGTTTTGAGTCATGCCTTCCCATGGGGCCGCTCTCCCTCAGCGAACAAAAAACAGTCCGTTTTTGGGAATGACAAGCACTGGAGTAGAGAAAAAGCTGCACACCAAATATATTAAAAGCCTTCATAATATACACACACACACACACACACACACACACACAGATCAGACACAACATTATTACCACCTTCCTAACATTGTTTTGGTCCCCCTTTTGCTGCCAAAACAGCCCTGACCCATTGAGGCATAGACTCCATTAGAGCTTTGAAGGCTACGAGATGAGGGTCTTCATGGATCGGACTTGTTTGTTCAGCACATCCCACAAGATCCTGGATTGAATTGAGATCTGGGGAATTTGGAGGCCATGTCAACACCTCTAACTCGTTGTTGTGCTCCTCAAAGCATTCCCGAGCCATTTTTGCTTTGTGGCAGGGCGCATTATCCTGCTGAAAGGAGGACACAGCCAGCAGGGAATGCTGTTTCCATGAAAGGGTGTACATGGTCTTCAACAATGCTAAGGTAGGTGATACGTGTCAAAGTAACATCCACATGGATGGCAGGACCCAAGGTTTCCCAGCAGAACATTGCCCAAAGCATCACACTGCCTCCACCGGCTTGCCTTCTTCCCATATTGCGTCCTGGTGCCATGTGTTCCCTAGGTAAGAGACGCACACGCACCCGGCCATCCATGTGATTTAAAAGAATACGTGATTCATAAGTCCAGGCCACCTTCTTTCATTGCTTCGTGGTTCTGATGCTCACATGTCCACTGTTGGCAACAAACTATCAGAACCAGCTTTAACTTCTTGTAGTAGCTTGTCTGTTGGATTGGACCACACGGGCCAGCCTTCACTCCCCATGTGCATCAATGAGCTTTGACCACCCATGACCCTGTCACCGGTTCACCACTGTTCCTTCCTTGGACCACTTTTGATAGATACAGACCACTGCAGACTGGGAACACACCACAAGAGCTGCAGTTTTGGAGATGACTAGCAATCACAATTTGGCCCTTGTCAAACTCGCTCAAGTAATTATGCTTGCTCATTTTTCCTGCTTCTAATACATCAACTTTGAGGAGAAAATGTTCCACTTGCCGACTTGCTGCCTAATATATCCCACCCACTAACAGGTGCCGTGATAAAAAGAGATATATATTTTACATACACACACACAACATGGTCTATTCATACTATCAGTTGTCCTTACACTGGGTGATATATTGCTGGAAAATCTAACCTATGTAAAGTTTTCATATCTGCATTTTGTCATGGATTGCACATAAACTGTAACTTTCCATAACAAATGTTAAACTACATCCAGAGAATTTATCATGCTTCATATTTCATGCTCTTGGCCTTCTATTTTTATTCTTTGCTGTCGGTCTTTACTCACACACAGATTACTTATCGTTTCACTCACTGTAGTTTGCTTCAGAGGGGATAAAAGGCACCAGTACTTAACATAATTAATCATCAACTGAATAAATTAATTGACTTTGGAATGCTCTTAGATTTAGTTCCTTAAATGCTCTAGTTACATCACGAATGCTCTGCAAAGGTTGAGTCAGCATGCACTGGGCACTCGGCTTTGTTTACACAGTGCTTGTGTTCTGTTAACACACATGATAAGGGTCACAATTGACTTAGAGAACTGCCCAGAGGTATTTTACATGACTGCTCAGCGGAAACAAGGATCAGTGTGCTCTGCCTGATGTCAAAAACATGAGGCTGTGTTCGTAATGGAATACTAGCATACTTACATGCTCTGCAGTACATAAGTAATATGCAATAACAAACATTTCAAAAAGTATGATAATCTCATTAGGTATATTATATATATATATATATATAATAAGAATCCACCCCTTTCAGAACCAATTATCAAGGTACAACACAAGTGGCCAATCAAAAGGCTAGAATGTTTTTTTTTTTTCCGGCAACATCGACAGCAAACTCCAGCCAGCTGTTTTCTTTGGATTCCTGTCACCAAGCAACCTCTCTATTTGTGGAAACATGTCATTTTCAGTTTCATTCTAACTTCTCATGTCATTCATTAAACTTCAGAATCATTCAGCCATCTGAAATGAATAATCCAGAAATTTGCATAATCACTGCTAAACATATAGGCTTCTAAAAAAGTTAATTAGTGTCTTTATTACACAGATAAGCACCACATCTGTGCATATGTTTTGATGTAGGACCTATAATGCACGGTAGATCTACTTTTGAACACAGGTCACATTTAAAACCCAGTAGGTAATGGAAAAAGAAGACAGAGAGAGGGTGGAGAGAACATGAATAGTCTGATAAAATCTGTTCCATCACTGCATCTGTTTTTCATTATAGATAAAAAAAAATTAAAAGACCCCCCTACACACACACACACACTCTCTCTCACAAAGTCATGAAATTTCATTCGAGACCATTCATTATCATATGCAGGAGGTTTGACACCATGATGGATGTCAAGTGTTAGAGTTTCAATGGGCTGTCTGGAGATTTTAATTAGTGACCCAAAAGCCTTGCACTCCACTTCCGATCCGAACCCATCCATCTTCACAAGAGAAGGGGAGAGAGAGCGAGAGGGAGAGAGAGCGAGAGAGAGAGAGAGAGAGAGAGAGAGAGAGAGAGAGCGCAAGAGAGAGAGCGAGAGAGAGCGAGAGAGAGAGAGAGAGAGAGAGAGACAGCAAGAGAGAGAGCGAGAGAGAGCAAGAGAGAGAGAGAGAGAGAGAGAGAGAGAGCGAGAGAGAGAGAGAGAGAGAGAGAGAGAGAGAGCGCAAGAGGAGAGAGAGAGCAAGAGAGAGAGAGCGAGAAAGAGAGAGAGAGCGAGAGCAAGAGAGAGAGAATCTGTATTCAAACCAGCTGCATGAAGAGTCAGGAAAAAAAAAATAAGAAAGAAGACAGGGGACTTAACTACATGAAAAAGAGAGGACAGAAAATGAGAAGGAAATCTGTGTCAAGATGCACTCCTACCTAACATCAATTTATGATCACAAACTGAGATAACATGGTCTCTGTTTACTCTCAGTTCCATGTTGCATTAACCCAATTCAGTTTGAGCAAACATGATTTAACAACATGAAATTGTAGTAGAATAGCTATGAACTTACAGGTCAAATCCACCTGGGGTTAGGTGCTTTTCTAAATGGCACAATGGTGAGATCTCACGACTCACGACTCACTCTTTGCGAAGTGCCTTCCAGTTACTTTAACCCCTAAACCCCACCACACTTTTACTGACTACTTTTAATTGATTAAAAATGCAGTGGGGAGGCAAGACATCAGCCATGATAATAAAAGTAAACCATTTATACTCAGAAATTCCTTGAATTAAACACATTGAATTAAATGTGAAATTTTGAAGTAGAAAATCAGAAAGTTTTTTCTTGTAAAACGTAATCCGATCTGATGTTTTACTTCGAAAAATATTTTTTTTTACAGAATAGCTGATAACATAAGAGAATAAAGTGAGAGAATGAAAGAGACAAAGAAATTATTATAATCAGAAATACTATGAAATGTTAAGAACATCAGTGATACTTTTTGATAGGCTATACCTACTCCAAACACATTTTTTTTGTTTTCAACATTGATAATAAGAAATGTTCCTCAAACACCAAATGGCTGCTTAAAATTCAGATTAGCCATCATAGGAATATAATGCATTTTAAAATATATTAAATATTTATTTTAAAAAATTGTAATAATAATTCACAATATTACTTTTTAATCAAATAAATGCAGCCTTGGTGAGAATCAGAGACTTCTTTGAATTTTTTTTTTAAAAATTCACCAACTTTTGAACAGTATTATAGGTTAAATAGTGAATAATAAAAGCTTGACTCTTCCTAAACAGCATGAAATCCACCATTATCCTATGCCGGGTAAATAGTGCTTCATAAAAGTCAACTTGAGTGTT